>VDFB02358423.1:0-29721 GCA_007258455.2 Sequoia sempervirens | reverse complement strand
ACAAAAAGGAGAGTGGGACTGCGATTTAGGAAAGTCATAATGGATGACTGAGAGGGTGGTTCCCAAAGAGATAGTGGGATCCACATGAATGATGTTCATCAATCAAATGTGGGCAAGGGAATGTAGAACGATGCAGTGGGAGTGCTGCTGAGCGAATAGTGGGAGGCAGGGAGGGACCCGCAATGTGGGTTTCGCATGAACGACAGTCATCGACATCAATTTTGAATGTCATCATTCATAAAGTGTAAAGCTCTAGTGCCAACCTTCCCCAATAACCATTGTTAACTTAGGATTCCATTATGCCTTAAAGGGGGTGACTTGAGGATGATATTAAGAATATCAATCAGAAGCGACCAAGTTAGTGCATGTGAGTGAGATGTGTGGGTTTGTCATGGATGAAATTCCATTATTTGCAATGACGGGATGATGGATGGAAGATGTCATGGTGGATCCCACAAGATGATGATGCAACTAGTGGATCATGGGTCCATGAAGTGGGGAGGCAACGAAGGATCATCATTTGGAAACAGTGTTGGGGTGATGGCCTCCCATAGGTGACAACCCGCAAGGGCGGGCCCACCAGCGGGTCCAGACTCAAAAGCTCTCCCACGAACCTTAAGGTTTTGACCTTGAGGAAATGGTGTAGCTAGAATCTAAGCCACAGGATGACATGAAGGCTTAGCCATTTAGAGGATGGTGGTCAGGCGAGGGTAAGTCATGCAAAGTCCCACAATTGTTTTGGACTTAAGCAATTTTTGAAGCGTGTAGGGTCCGCTTCAGTAATGGAAATGACAAGAATGGAAACACCAACAGCGGGGCTCACCGTGTAGGCGGAAGTCAAGGTTTAGCTACTACGAAAGTGGAAAAATTGGAACAGAGATCTACATAGGGCAACCCATAACTATGGGTCCATAGAGCATGAAGGACGCAATGGTAGAAGCGAACGTTGGGTCTGCACATCAGGTGGACGTTGAGACTTGGCTATAGGAAAACGATGCAACAATGAATGAAAAAGGGAAATCCATGAACGCGGCCCCACCAAGGCCGATGGACGTCGAGGCAAGGACCAAGGGGAAACCCGCAGGACTAAGCCTACAAAAGCAAATGACTTGGTAAAACCCAGCTAGGTGATTTTGACCAATGGGATTATTGATTGTTTTCAGGCTTAGGGCCAACCTGGGCTAGGAAACGGGGGTGTGAAAAACAAGACAAGGGAAAAAAAACCTATCTCGAGCGAGAACGGCCCATCAAGAGAAAAAAGAGGGAGGTCCCTGCCTTTGACGAGGTGTGTGTGCAAAAAATGTACAACAAATGGTGACTCGTGCTAGGAAAATGTTCTAGAGCATTTCGATGAAAAATTGGAATCATGAAAATAGAATCTCTGGTTCTGATCCTCACACTAGGGAAAAAAAACTAGACACTCGATCAAAGGATCAAAACCACTAATCAACCTAACCTTTAGTATGCTAAAAATCCAAGTGTGTGCATATGCATTAATTCCCATCCTTTAGTTGCTATGGGAACCCAAGCTCTGTCAAGTTAAGCTACGTAGTTTATTCTAACTTCAAAAGCATCTAGGACATTGCCTCGCTACCAGTCAGGTGTCCATAGCCCCAACAAGGTTGTCACTGTGATTCTCTCGAACATTGCTCTACTATCGGCTAGGCATCCATAGCCCTAGTAGAGTTGCTAAGATCCCCCTAAAAAGTTGAATTTATTTCTTTTGATTTTCAATGTTTTTCTTTCTTTTCTTTTCTTTTTATTTTCTCTTTTCAATTCCTTTCATTTCAACCCATGAACAATTAAGCTCGCACTCAGGGCTAAGAATCACAATAGTGTTGAAGTGTAATTTTAGATTTTTCACTTAACTAGACTTCACAAAAGGACCTACAGTGACTGTCATATTCTTAAGATGTGTAAGAGATGTAAAATTTTAGAATACATTAGAAATGAGACTAACAAACAACTTATCCTCTTCGAATCAAACACCTAGATCACTTGACACTAATAGAGGACCTTTACCGTCCACTCTAAAAACTTGATTGAAGTTTATCGAAGAAATACATAAAACAGCCCCAGGTAATAAAAATGGTTTATTATGCACACAGATGTGCCTAGCTAAAAGCATAGGGCCCCTGGGAAAAGGAACAACAAAGCAACAACAAAATGGAAACAAAACGGAAGCAAATGGGAAGCAAACGAAAAGAAAAAACCTAAACTAACCAAAGTAGGAAGTTGAAGGAAAACTAAAGGAAAGCTAATCTAAAGAAAAAAAAACTATGACAAACTAACTAACCCAAAGAAAGTAGGAAAGTGAGGTATATACAAGAAACCTACATTACTCAAAACAAACTATGCATAGAGATATTTACAAAGCACTATGTTCAGGCAAGGTGAATTGACATTCACACCCATTGGATTTCGCAATGAATGCACAAGCAAAAGGGTGATTGTCATAGTTTTAAGCCATGCAAACTTATCCTTACGTTCAGAAAAATGAGGTTCAACATTGTGACATTCAAATTTAGTCACGTATTTATGGAAAATCAGCAATTGAGGTAATTCATTAAACCCATGGTTGATCCATAAACACGTCTATCTCCCCTCAATCCCATAATCAAAATGATAAACGCAGCTATAAGTATGCATAGGAGTAAGGAAAGGTAGAACTTGGATTTCATCATGTGATGGTGGCATTGCTTGACAGTCGAGAGCAAGCATTGTATCATCGGTCATTGTGTTGGTAGCCTCTAGTGGAGGTACTGGATTGTGCATGATTTCTAACCCTAGGCTTGATAGGTTTAGGAGAACAGGGTAGCAAAGACCTCTTCCAAGCTACCAGTGGGACCCATAGCCTTCATTGGCTATTCTTCAACGAGATACACTTCATCTTGTTGTTCCTCTGCCATTTTGATGTCTTCTCAACTGATATCCTCAATGGGCAGGAAGATGTCCCACCTCGTTTCCTGGTGTTGACCTTAATTTTATGATGTCCAATGTAATAAAAGGATGACATGGATGAATTTGTCATATTGTAGCTCTCTAAATGTGTGGGAGGATCAATAGTGTTCAAGGAAAAAGGAGTTCTAGTTGCATCTTGTAGTTGACCATGTGTGTCATACTTGTTGGAAGCCATCAAAATACCCCTACCTTTGTCTTCTTCTTTTTGCAGTTCATGTATCTCATCATGACATCAACTTGTTCCCTCTTGTTCACTATCATCGTAGATGGAGAAGAAATTCCTCTCCCAATCTAGAAACTCTAATGCTTAGTTGTCTAGGGATTGAGGTAGTATGTCTTCATCGATGCCAACCTCTAAGATGTATTATTCTTCACTATCATTATTCCTTTGTGGCACAATTCCAAGTGACAAGAAAGCAACAAGGGATACTAGCCCATCAAGAGGATCCATGTATGACAAGCGATTTCCCTCCAAAAGTCCTCCATAGAGTTTGTCATCCATTGTGTATAAATATTCTTCAAGAGGGAAAGGTTCTTGATGATCTATGGACAACATTCTCGTTTGCTCTACTTCATCATTTGGAGGCTTGGGGCTACGTTGTTCTTCTACTGCTGTTGTCCCAACAACTTCATGAGGGCTCACTTCAGCTAAGTTATCACTTGGCTTTGACTCTTGGTTCTCTAGTTCAATCCTAGAAGCAGCAATGCACTTGACTTCCCCATTTGTTCTTTAAAATTTGTTTGACAGCCTCTTAGCATAGTTCACAAGTGAACTCTGAGTTTGATGAATCACATGGAATCTACACCAATTCAGTAGCAACAACACCTCCAAATCCACTTGGTATCTCAACTCAAAGCAATCCCTTGTTAGTCTTGACACAATCTCATTGTATCTTTGCACCACTGGTTCTTTATCATCAGTTGGGAAGGAAGTTTGATGTTGGATAGTTGTGGCATGTGGTTGTTCCCACTCCTCCAAATCCTCATATTTAGATGCTTGGTCACTATTATTCATGAAGGAGAGGTCCTCTAATCTAATTTCACTTATAGTCTCGTCATCATTTTTTGCTACTCCAAGGCTTTCAACCTCTTCTTCCTTCTTTTCTTTAGCATTTTCATTGGTTGTCCTACCTTATGTTGCTGCAAGTTATCTTAATTCATCTTTGACCATCAAATGTTCCTCTTCTTGAGTGGGGGACCACCCTTTTTCGATGAAGGAGAGGCTTTTCAATTCCCTTCTAAGTGAGCTTTCGCCAACTCTTCTTGTTGTCCCAAGGAAATCAGCTCCTTCCTCTTGACTTCCAACCTCAGTATTTGTTGTCCCATCACTTACTTTTGTCAAATCTCTTAGTTCAACTTGAATGTGCTATCCTCCAAATGTTGATAGCTCTCCTACCTCATGAGATGACTCTTCTTCATCTAGAGTTGGCTGCCTTGACTTACTTAAACTTCCCTTGACCTAAGTGATGTTGTTTTCACATGGAGAACAAGTGAATTTTGAGTCAGGTGCATTGTGAAATCTGCACCAACAGACATCAACACCTCCTCCAATCTTAATCCATCCTTGTTTTCCAAGTGTTCTTGGATCATCTCTTTGAATGCCTTGGTTGCCTTGTTGGAAAATTCCTCTTCTGGATCGGTAAGAGCCAAGGGCTGGCATATTTCCCAAAAGTGAATTTCTCCTTGCAAGACTCTTTCAATTCTACCTAAGAATGTTGGACATCCCAATTCATTGTGCCTACGAGTGCCATGGATCCTACACTTATCTACTAATACAAATTGTTGCAATGGCCTCCTCAATCTCCTATTTAAATCTGCATGCCACTAAGTGATGTTGATATTTGCACATGCTGCTCCATTTCAATTGAGTTCTTGCTTGTCTTCAAATTTATGATTTTAAAATTCCATCATATAAAGAGATCTCCCTATCTCAGATTTCACTTGAATGTTCTTTTCAATTTCCAATTTTCAGCTTTGTAGCCTCAAGCACAGTCATGCCCTCCTTCTAGCACCAGTTTTGTTGATGGGTGGTTTTGCACCTTCTCAACACAAGCAATGTACAAGTGCATTGCCTCTCTTGAAAGGTATAAATCTGCAAACAAGTCACAAATCACTACCCCAAGGTTTCGGATGTTAGGTCATGACAATGCTTGGAATATCTCAATTGGTTGATGTGTTTTGCTAGTAACAAAGGGTCGGCCTTTATGGTTCACAAAGCATGGGAATTTGGGTCTACAAATGGAGTTTCAAGGGTGTTGGAAGTGAATGAATAGTATCCTTCCATTCAAAACAACAAGTTGAAACCTACCAAGTTCATCTGATTTAGCTTCATGGTGATGCTTAAGATCCTACTCTAGCAAAGGACTAAAAGAAATAGAAAAAGGGAAAGAGTTGAGAATTTTTTTCTAAATCCTAAGGTATGAATGAACAGTAACAATGGAGGGTGCCACAGTAGATAGACTCCCACAAAATAGATTTTTCTTGACCAAGAAAGACCTATAGCTACACAAAATCAGTGCAATCTTCTAAGGACTATATATTTTTAGATTGTGCATTCACCTCATGAACATACAATTGAATTAGGTTGCAGCAAATAAGTTAGCTCAGACTAGCTTTACAAATTGATTCATCATCAACAAACCACAAAAAGCATGAACTAGAAGTGCATCAAATATTGTAACAGCCAACACCATTCAAGTCATAGAAGAAAAACTACAAGCTAAAACTAACATGGAAGTAGAACCATGCATGAAAGATGAGAAAAATCAAAGAGAACATCCATAAAATTATGTGATGTTGTCTTTTATTGCTGAAAATTCCTTTTGCACCAATTCTCCAACCATTTACAAATGAGGGGCAAGCCCCTATTTATAGTTTTCCAAACCCCAAATGAATGGCTAGGATTGATTTGCACTATGTGGCCCAGATTTGTTACAATTTTAGGGTTTCACCTACCCCCCATTATATAGCAATTTTAAATACATCCTTTGTCTCATTCTTATTTTGTCTTTTAGTGCCCTATCACTGTAGCACTTTTGTCTTCTAGCTGATTGCTCTTTTGTTGTAGCTAAAACTATCTAAAAGGTTACCTATTGCTTGATGGATTTGTAGCATTCTTCATCTGATCAATGAGCCTTGAGGATTATTTGCATCAATGGATTGTTTGCACCTTGATTTGACAAGACGACTCTAGACAGATCATGATCATTTGGGGAAAGGAAGAACAACCCCTTCCATTTCTAATTCTGATAAACAGCCTTTTGTTTTCCCAGTATTAACTTCCTTGGTGTAGGTTGTCTGAGTCTTCATTCTTATGAAAATTGATCCTCCTCTGGCATATATACATGAATGAACAAATTCTTTTCTTTAGTATCTTCAGAACTCCATTTGCATCATGTGTATGTGAACTTTCATGACTAGTATCCTTCTCCTTCATCCCATTTGATAGGTCTTTCATGATGAATGTCCACATGTTGGTGATCGTGATAAACCTTGATTAGTCACCCTACATGGAAGATAAAATCAATTAGGCTTATCAAAATATAAACTAATGTAATCATTAATAAGATTCTTTGGTTTTCCCCTTTAAGTGAAACTTTAAAATATATACCCCATTTAGGATATTTTTCAAATCCCTCCCCTTTGAGTCACTCTTGGTCATTGAGGAGTTTGAGTCATTTCATTGTTTATGAGAAATTCTATTTAAAACATGCACTCAAGAAAGTATTCAATTCATTCTCATGACATGGGGAATTTAAATCTTTCCTTTAGCACATCTCCCTTTAAAGTCTTAACTTTAGTGTCATCCTTCCTAATCTCTCGATTTTCACCTAAGCTCATTGGATCCATTTTACCATGGGTGGATAATATTCTCGCATATTCCATGTAGATACACCACAACAAATAGTTGTCTTGGGTGACAGTTAGAGACGACACCTACAAAGGGACGAGGCAAGGTAACTGTGTGGGTGAAGGACGGTGGGGAGCCGCCATGGGAAAGCCATTGTCACCATGATAGAAGTGTACAGCCCATAAAGATGTGGGACCTACATGATCAAATGACTATCACCTAGTAGCTTGTTCATGGAGATAAGACTTTGAGCTCCACTAGCCTACCATCATTAAATGATTTCCCAAAGTTTAATGGATGACATCCTCAACTATGATGCCCATCAACAATAATCCCCTCTTTAACTTTATCTCTAATGGATTTTAATCTTATCCCACTTTCAAGGGGAATTCTTCCCCTATGTTTGCATAGTCTAGCCTCCCCCCAACACTATCATTTAAATTTCTTGATTATTTTGAAATGGTGAGGTATACACATAGCCTCTATACTCCTAAGGATCACCTTCATGCCAGCTATTCCCAGAACTGAACATCTTATCCCTTATAGCTAAGTCTCTTGACAGTCACATTTGAGCCAAAGAACCTCACCCACTTGAACTTTGTAAAGAGTGAGGGATGTGCTAGATCATCATCGATCGAAGCCATTTGTGAGAATGTGAGGGGGAAACATCATACAAGAGTGCTATGAGGAACAACCAAGGCAGCGTTGGACCCCGCGAGCCAAAATTTTGTGAATGCTCAAGGACGGGTGCTAGAACGGAGTAGTTGTTTAGGGAGCAACACAAAGTAGATGGAGGTCTGCATTGTGGCCTCTACAAAGATGATGGCCATATAGACTAGATGGCATTGGTCTTCGCCCCTTCACCACCTCGCCTAAGCCCCCCATGTCTATTATATTTTTCTTGAGGCTTGAAGATGGTATAACCCACAATGCAAACACAAATTCCCAATTCCACATAAGTCCACTGATAACATTGCATTTTTTAATCATCCTTTCTTCCTCTCCAAATTCGTTGCTCACATAAAGATGGTTTTGGCCAATTAAAACCTTGATCAAAATGATTGTGTAAACTAGATTTCTTTCAAGCTTTAGGAGTGCCCTATCTATCAATGCCAACAGTGAATACCATCCATTGTTATCATTTCCAACCCCTTTAGTGAATGCGGGATATGCCACATTGTATTCATCCATCCATGATAGCATTTCAACATCTTCTAACAACCCATCAATCATCTTACATTCTTGCATTGTTTGCTTTGATCACTTCACTTTGAAATCAACAACTTATCAGATTTCTATTATATTGATTCCCTTTGTAACATCACCCATCGCCTCACACGCAAGTCCTAAAGTTGTCAAAAAAAAAATGAACCCCCTCAATAGTGTGAGAGGATTTCTCATATATTTCTGGTCCTTATCACTTAGTCACTCATCATAAAAATCAAGCTCAAATTTATTTGCCATGGTGTTCATTACAAGCTTTGATGATGTATTCTTCTATGTAGCACACCAGCTCAGGTGCAACTTAGAATCACTTAGCCCTCTCTCATAGGCACCTCCTCAATCATCTCATCCAATTGAATTAATCATGTGCAAATCTATTGAGTAGAGAAGTCTATGGGAGAAATGTGTGGGAAAAGAGCCATGGGGAGATGTCAAATGATGGACATTGTGACAATGGTGATAGAGTTGACAGCCTCCACCCAAGCAGAACCCGCATCAGAGATTTTCGTCTGAAACTGCATACACAAAAATGCGGGAGGCCATGATGAAGATGTCATTGTGGCTGAGGAAAAGACAAATAGCCTAAGATGATGTGGGACCCGTGCTTCACAATGAATACCATTTGAAATCTGATTTATGGAGGCAACACATCAATCACTATTAACTTATCAATATCAATTCAACGATCATTTATTTCTCTACATGAGTAATTTGTTTGCGATTTGATGAGTAACTCCCAGCCATGATGTTGTATTAACTACCAAATACTTTGTGCAGAAGTTGCTCTAGTGGTGTGAGTGGTTTCCTTTGAAAGGACATCTCATTTTTTGGTAAACTCCAGATGCCCCAGCAATGATGCG
The DNA here is from genome assembly GCA_007258455.2 of Sequoia sempervirens. Classification (NCBI taxonomy): domain Eukaryota; kingdom Viridiplantae; phylum Streptophyta; class Pinopsida; order Cupressales; family Cupressaceae; genus Sequoia; species Sequoia sempervirens. The sequence continues at coordinate 20,826 of VDFB02358423.1, read as the reverse complement.
CATTACTACAAACAATCCTCATGTCTTGGCTAAATTGAGCCCATTCGATCATTACTTACATTCAGGATCCATCAAGGAAGGAGGTATGTGGATCACCAAAGGAACATCATTGAGTTGTTAGACAGTTAGGAACATTGAGAGGGGGGGTGAATTAGTGCTCCATAGTATTTAATTTTCAAATTAGATCTTAAACTGTCAACAACAGTAATTAAACACTTAATAGCATTCACAGTATATAGATAAAAGAAAATGTATGCAAAAACATTAAGGAACACCATAACACCAATATTTTTACGTGGAAACCATGTTAGGGGAAAAACCATGATGGAGATTAATCCACAAAGTATACTCTATTAAAATTATGATAAAAGGGGAATACACTTGCATTCAGGCTCACTACCTAGAGCTCACTATTCAAAAGAGAAAGGCTCACTGCCTAAAATATAAATATGATATTATAAAAAAATATTGAACTGAGAGTATAGCATATACAAATGCCTAGATTCAGTTTCAATGAAGCACACAATCTGATTCTAGATCTTTTTATCTAGTTCACACTTCTACTCTGCTCTACTCTGCACTACACTTCTACAAAAACCCTTTTGTAGCACAAACAAAATTGACTCAACAGGTCTTCTAAAATTATCCCATACAATTTTTATGCACTTATTCGCATTAATTCACTTCTCTTAACACTCTCACACACACCAGAATGATTTTCTGATTTCCTTTATATACCCACTAGAGCAAGAATTGTTATGTGTTGGCTTCAAAACAAAACATAATACTTTTCCTTATGTCAACCCAAATCATTAGTTAGAATTGATGTGTACCCATACAAGTCAATTAGACTATATTAGGGACCCAAACCAAAATTCCAAACATAAGAAATAACTTAAACACATACTCTACACACATCTGCAACACACCATATACACCAGGTTGGCTAGAATGAGAAAAATAAGCAGTAAATCATTCTACTGAATCTCTTAACTAGTACTCCGATTAAGGTGACACCACAAAACTTCCCAATAGGATAGAATATGTGCTAAACAAGCTTACCTTGGGATCCACACCTTAGAATAGTTATCCAATGAAGTATTTAGATTAACTTGTCAACCGGATGTCTTGTTCTTCATACATTTTGCGGGTAGATTACAAACTCTTATATTGTCGGTAAGAGAAACTTCAACACTGTAGACCATACTACTAACTCCAATTGCCATCAGTGACAACACAAGAAGCCAAAAGATAGTTACCCAAAGCCATATGCCATTAATCTCCCCCTTTGGCATTGATGGCAACACTTAGTGAAAAATGACTAAGTGTCAAAAACTTAAAAACTCATCAAAACCAAAATTGTTGCTCCCCCTTTGGATGACAAGGAATTTTTCACCACATTCTCTCCCCATTTTACATCATTGACAAAGCTTCCACTACTATCACTGTACTTCCTTCTTTTATAAGACAAAATTTTACTGTTCTCTCCCACTTTGCAAAATTGACCAAAATTTAGAGAACTACTACACAATTCAAAAGATTATTTTATACTTAGAATTCATTTCTGGAAGATATTTCTCCCAAGAGTCCACCACAATCCCAATAGATATAATCAAGTTGTTATTCTCTGATGACCCGTTGATAATTTGAACAAGGGATTCAAGAATGGTAATGACATTACCCAATTTTTCACCTTTAGAATTTCTATGATTTGCTCCAACCTGCATTTGGTATGATCTTTCACTTTCCAGAAAGCATCCATAAGATCATTTCTAGTAGATTAAACCTTTGCATGCTCAACCTACAAACCATGAATCTTCTTCTTAACTTCTCCATCCTTGTCCAAAAACATATTGTAATCTTGACCGATTCTGACAAGCTCATTTTCAATTTCCTCCAACTTGTCCTTGAACTTGCCAACTACATGGGGCCACCTAAGACAGTAATTGTATATCTTTTTTGTTGAGTCAATGCACTGTCTCATCTCATTCATTCTCTTCTTTAGTTTAGCAAGAGATAGTATAAACTGCATCTTCAGATGAGAGATTATTTCTTCCTCTTTTTTGTCCAGAAGCATAGAGGCTAAAGCATCCTTGACACACACAATTAGCTCTTCTAGAAGAACATTATACAAAATCTCTAATTCAATGTTGTTGTCAACAAAGTATCTTCCTAGAGTGTTCTCAATGACATCCTTCTAATAAGATTTTCCATTCAACCATATATCAACTATCTTTTGCATACCATCTTCATCCTGAATAATCTACAATATCTTTTTCTTTAAATAGAGGACCTTCATCATCACTCTCTTCTACAATTTCCACAGTTGATTCAACTAGTTTTGGTTCTTCTCTTGGAGTATATTCCTCAGAGTCCTCATTGACTACATCCACAACCATCTATTCTTTTCCTTTTGCCTCAATTTTTACTGACTTGGGTGTTGGAGGGGTGACACTAGCCAACTCTCTTCCTCTCTTCTGCTTTTTCTCTTCCTTCTCAAAGGATCATCCAACTTCAGCTATCTTTACTAGAAGAGGAATATCATTTGCACCAAACTTTTCTAGCAACTTCCTAAATAAGTTCTCATAAACTCTTTCACCATTTTCAAAGGAGTTAAAATGCACAAAGATTTCCCTACAAACTAGTATATTTTCTTTCCATACTGCATTGTCATTTAGAGGCAATTAATTCAAGAAATACATCACAATGCATATATCTAGGGTTCCAAACTTGAAAGTGTAGCCTATATCCTTTGACAATTGTACATTCTCCATTAATTGATCCTTTATCAAACCACATAGGTCAAAGTATTCACCTTCTATTATCATTTTGTGAGCAATATACACTAGACACTTGCTGAGGTTGATCCTTGTCAGTTTTTAAAGAAGATTTTATATGAAATTCCATGAGTAATATACCTTGTTAAAGGATCTTCGATCATAGCAATCACCAAAGCCCTCTGATCTCTCATTATTCTAGTTAGGGCTTCAACCTCTACATTTCAAATTGATTTATTTTTTGGAACATCACTAGTATCACACAAACCTATTAAATTTTTTATTACATCCTTAGAAATTTTATAGGGTTTATCCAGAGTAAGGATATCTCCATCCAATTTGTTTAGGAAAAACCAAACTACCTCCGCATTGACTAAATGAGCGAATTCATCCCAAATATCCAAATTCTTGTGTTTCCCTCCTCTAAGCCTTCTCAATTCATTGACTGGCAACAAATATCTTATATCCCTGATCTTCTGACTACTATATTCATCCAAAATTATTGCTCCTTTGGATTTTCTTCATTTTCTGTAATAAGCAGGGTTCTACCAATCACCAAACGGATATGAATTTGATAGGCAAAAGAGTGGAGAATTTTCCACTTAGATTGATTTTCACTTCTTCAAATTTTGCAGAAAAGGTTCTCCTACTACTCTTCCTTTGGCACATAGTGACAAATTAGGGTTCTAAGTTCCCTTTTATAACTTCACATACTTAACTTTTTATCGCATTAAATGCTTTTCCCTAGAAGTTCTGATTACACTAAAAACTGAAATAGCAAGCGAAAAATCCAACTTCATACTTTTAAGATTTCACCCAACTCAGCAAATGATTACAGGTGCATTTGATACTAAATAACACAACTTCTGATGGCATCCTACAATTCAGTTCCAACTACACACAAGGGAACAAAAGATCTTGTAAAACTCCCCCTAGGCCATAGGCCTGAAATCAATTGCCAGAAGAATTACTGGAGGGAGCTTCCGATACAACCTTATTGCATTCATCAGATTCACCTTTCTTTACCCATTTTTTCTTCATCTAATCTCTTATCTCTTCTACAGATGCTTTTTCCTTTCCTTTGTTGTCTTTTTGTGAGTTTCTTCCTTGATAAACTGAACCTCCTTTATTCATGTTTTTGTTCCTGCAGAATCTTGCAATGTACCCAAGTGTGTTGCAATTGTAGCATGCTGGATTTTTCTATCTATACCATCCATTCCACTAATTTCCCCCTGATCTGCATTGATTAGCAACATGTCCAAATCTTCCACAGGTATAGCATTTAATATTACTTGCACTGACAAAAATACTTTTGCATTCTAGTGGCTTATGCCCAAACTTCGTGCATTTAAAACACTGACCAAAAAATGGAGTGCTAAGGTTTATCTTTCTTCTACACTAAGAAGAAATATGACCAAATTTATTACAAACAAAGCAATATCCATTAAATTTCTGAGCATTGGGTTGCCTTACCAGATGTCTTCTACCTTTGTTCTTCTTTTTAAGGTTCTTTTGTTCAGATCCAGAGCTCTCACCCTTCTCATATCCAAGACCTTGCTTATCATTTGTCTCCTTTTGTCCTTTAGTTATCTCATCAAGCTTAGCAGAACTTATCCTAAACTTCTCTTTGAATTCATTTGCAGTAGTAAGCTCATTTCTAAGAATAACTACCTATCTCTCAAGCTCTTATTCATTGTTTCTGGATTGTTGTAGTTCAATCTCCAGCTAAATGAATTCACTATTAACCCTAATACATTCTTTAGATTTTTCTTTCAAGGACTGGGCCAGATTCTCCTCTTTCTTCTTTCTTTCTTCAATCTCTTTGGTTAACTTCATCACCACATATTCCATTTCAAGCTTTAGAGATGCATTGTCCTTAGAAAGCTTTTCACACTCTTCTGTTATTTCTCTTAGGGTTTGATTCAGATGGGAATCATCTGAAACGTTGCTTTCTTTCTGCTTCAACTAATCACACAGTTCATTCCTCTTTTCCCTTGAATCATTTATCTTCTCCTTCAATGATTGAATGAATTTTTTGGCAGCCACAAGATTTGCTTTTAGTTCCATGACTTCTACATTAGACTGATCAAGATCATCAAGTGCCACCATAAGCTACTGTTGAATACCACTAGCATCCATTGTAATTCAAGATCCACCTCAAGCTGTTAAACTTTAGAAGAGGAACTAGAGCTCTAATACCAATTATTGGACACTTAGGAACACTAAGAGGGGGGTGAATCAATGTTCCATAGTATTTAATTTTCAAATCAAATCTTAAATTGTCAACAACAATAACTAAACCCTTAATAGCATTCACAATATATAGACAGAAGAAAACATGCAAACACATTAAGGAACACCATAACACCAATATTTTAACATGGGAACCCTATTAGGGGAAAAACCATAGTGGAAATTAATCCACAAAGTGTACTCTATTAAAAGTATGATAAAAGGGGAATGCACTTGCAGTCAAGCTCACTACCTAGATCTCACTACTCAAAAGAGAAAGACTCACTGCCTACAAAATATATATGATATTACAACAAAATGTTGAACTAAGAGTATAGCATCTACAAATTCTTGGATTCAATTACAATGAAGCACACAATCTAATTTTGGATCTTTTTATTTAGTTCACACTTCTACTATGCTCTACTTTGCACTGCACTTCTACAAAAACCATTCTATAACACAAAAAAAATTGACTCAATAGATCTTCTTAAATTATCCCATACTATTGTTTTGTACTTCTTCACAAAAATTCACTTCTCTCAACACTCTCACACACACCAAAATGATTTTCTAATTTCCTTTATATACCCTCTAGCAAGAATTGTCATATGTCAACTTCAAAACAAAACATAATATTTTTCCTTGTCGGCCCAAATCATCAGTTAGAATTGATGCATACCCACACAAGTTGGATAGACTATAGTAGGGACCCAAACCAAAATTCCAAACATAAGAAATAACTTAAACACATACTTAACATACATCCACAACACGCCATATACACCAGGTCAACCAGAATGAGAAAAATAATAAGTAAATCATTCTACTGAATCTCTTAACTCATACTCTATTAAGGAAACACCAAAAAAACTTCCCAATAGGATAGAATACATGCTAAACAAGCTTCCCTAGGGATCCACACCTTAGAATAGTGATCCAGTAAAATATTTAGATCAACTTTCCAACCGGATGTCCTATTCTTCATACATTCTACTAGTAGGTTACAAACTCTTACTTATCTTGTTGGTAGGAGAAACTTCAACACTGTGGACCATACTCCTAACTCTAGTTTCCATCAATGACAACACAAGAAGCCAAAACATAGTCACCCAAAGCCATATGCCAACACAAGTGTCCTAAAACCCACAGGTGTATTGACAAAATGATATTGTGTCATTTGCAAGCTTAGTCTAGTTTGCTTCACAATTCAAGTCATCCATTAAGGCTTTCATTAATCATGGTTCAGGAATTGTTGTCATTGTTCAATTTTGTTTCCATTAGCCTAGCTGATGAACTATAAGAGGCTCAGGACTTATCTAGTTTGCAATACCTCCATTGATTCAGATCTTCAAAAAATTTGTAATGAATAGTTGGTTTCAAATAGGCGAGCAACCCTTATTAAGGAGAGGGTGGTACCACATAGTGTGGAACCCATAGGGAAGGCTGCCATCAGGCCAAAGAAGGCAGGGCGCTACCATAGAGTGTCTCTAAAAGATGGCGTGGACCAAACGGCCACCTGCATAGAGACACCCACTCAAACAAACTCCATTTTGACACAGCCTCCCAATGTGATCCCAAAATATCAATACCTTTAGTCACTAGGGATCGTAGCATGATTCCACCTGTATTTTCTTCCTAACTTTGTCAATTTTGTTTATTTCCTAGTCTCGGCCTAAGGAAAAACATGAGTTGAGACATCAACATTGACTTTATATTGAGTGTCGTAAAGGATTGCATGGGAAGAGGAGATGCCTATGTAAGAGATTCCACTAGCTAATGGGTAATAAATCTTCGTATTAGGATGATCCTGTCGATGGGAATCCTTAATCATTCAGATATTACACATCACCTAGTTTTCCATAGATGTCATGAAGGAGTTGGTCTTTGTCTTGAGTCGTCATGGTATTATTTGTGTAGTTTATCAAATGTTGCAGGATTCAAGATGGTGGCAGTCAGACACAACTCAAGGGTGTCTACCTCAATCATAATCAAAGATTCAACAAGGAGGGCCATAGGAAAATGAATGCGAACCTCCTATGTTCCTATGCTATGCCAGGAAAGGAGAGAGGGACTATTTTTTAGGAAAGCCATAATGGATGGATGAGAGGGAAGTGCCCAAAGAGATAGCAGGATCTACATGAATGATGTCCATCAACCATAATCGGGCAAGGGAATGTGGGATGACATAGTAGGAGCACCACTGAGCAAACAATAGGAGGTAGTGAGAGACCCACTATGCAGGTTTCGCATGAATGATAGTCGTTGGCACCAATTTTGAATGTCATCATTCATAAAGTGTAAAGCTCTGGTGCCAACCTTCCCCAATAACCATCATTAACTTAGGACTCCATTATGCCTTATATGGGGTGACTTGAGGATGCTATTAACAATATCACTTGGAAGTGACCAAGTTAGTGCATGCAAGTGAGACATGTGGGTGTGTCATGTATGAAATTCCATTATTTGCAATGGCAGGATGATGGACGGCAGATGTTTTGGTGGAGCTCACAAGATGATGATAGCACTGGTGGATCATGGTTCCATGAAGCGGGGAGGCAATGAAGGATTGCCTTTTGGAAATGACACTAGGGTGACAGCCTCTTGCAAGCAAGGGCCCACAAGGGTGGGCCCACCGACGGGTTCTAACTCAAAATCTCTCCCACGAACCTTAAGTTTTTTCTTTGAGGAAATGGTGTAGGCACAATCCGAGCCACGAGATGAGTGAAGGCTTAACCATTTAGAGGATGGCAGTCAGACGAGGGCAAGCCATGCAAAGTCCCATGATCATTTTGGACTTAGAAATTTTTGAAGCGCGTCGAGTCTGCTTGAGCAATGGCAATGATAGGAATGGAAACACCAATAGTGGGTCCCGCCATGTGGGTAGAAGTCAACTGTCAGCCACTATGAAAGTGATGAAATAGGAACAGAGATTTGCATAGGGTTACCCACAACTATGGGTCCTTGGAGCATGAAGGATGTAGTGGCAAAAATGAATGTGGGGTCTGCACGTCGGGTGGACATTGAGACTTGGTTGTAGGAAAATGATGCAATAGCGAACAAAAAAGAGAAATCCATGAATGCACGCTTGCCAGGGCCGATAGATGTTGAGGCAAGGACCAAGGGGAAACCCATAGGACTAAACCTGCAGAAGCAAATGACTTGGTAAAACCCAGCTAGGTGATTTTGGCTAGTGGGATAATTGATCATTTTTAGGCTTAGGGCCAACTTGGGCTAGGAAACGAGGGTGTACAAAATGAGATAAGGGTAAAACAACCCATCTAGAGTGAGAATGACCCATTAGGAGCAGAAAGAGGGGGGTCCCTACCTTTGGTGGGGCATGCATGCAAAACATGCACAATAGGTATTGGAACAGATCTTGGAGCATAGGGTTAAACTAATTGTGGAAAAATTAGAAAATGTGCATGAATGTTATGTCTCCTTGTCACAAGCAGTTGATCAAATAAAGGCCCATGTACCTATATTGGACCCCTTATTCAAGAAATGGGAGCTTGTACATCACACCTTAATGATTTTGTACAAAATTTTACAGAGTGTTGAGGCCCCTACAACTTTAAAGCCTACTGAGCAAATGGTTCAAATGGTCACAAATAAATTTCAATATATATCTGTAGAAGAGAAAAAGTTCAAGGAAAGAATGGATTCATTTCACATACTAAAGTAGTGGTTTGTGCCTAAGATACTGTGGAGACCGATTTTGGTATCCAAGGGTTCTCTAACTCTTCTAGGGTTTTTCACCTAAAAGGAGAGAAATGGACCCAAAATTAGCAATGTCTACACTCAAAATCAATGCAAGGATGGATGCAATATGGCTAGATATGATGTCTAAATGCAATAAACTGAAAAAGAAATATGATTATTAATGTTAAGTTTGTAAAATATACAACTTGTTTGAAAACATAATGATGTATGCAAAAACACCTAAGAATGCAAGTAAATGATAAGAGAATTAAACAAGACTAGAGAGATGCAGCTAGAATCTGAAGTTTGATGCAGATAAGCTGTAAAATCTTGTATATTTGACTGGAAATGTTGACTAGGATAGTTGTACCAAGTTGGGCAACTTATCCAGTTTCAGAGAAAATTTGTTGGAACAGGAATCTACCAAATGGGTATCTAGGTATCTAAAAATGTAGAAACCACTTTTTAGGCCTGGAAGTGGGACTAATTTACCACAAAGCAAAACTTAGTCCACTTGGGAATCTTGAGAAATTTGGAGCAGGATTCTATAGCTTTCATTTTGTAGTTCCTTTTCTGACAAGTGTCCAGTTCAGATTTTGTAGAAAATGGGTTGAAAGAGGTCTCTAAGCTTTAATTAGGGATTTGTTGACTTTGATGAATTGAAAACACCTTTTTAACACTTTCATCTTTGACAAATATGCATACAAGACCTATAAATACACATGCAAAGAGGGGAGAAAGGGTTAAGGGTTAGAGTATAGGGGTTCGCCTTGGTCAAACCCCACTTTGGTAATCAAACCCTAGATAATAAAATGAAATAAAGAGAGAATGATGAATAAACAACATGCAATATCACAAACTCACCAAACCCTTGATGTTGAAATTTGAAGATATGCAATGAAGTGCTCCAATGGATGACTTGATAATTCTTAGAGAGCTTGATAATTGCTTGGATGATTAAGTGAATGAATGGGGGTGAAAATGAGAGGAAAACCATTTATTTATAATTGATTTTACTAAAAAATTTGAAAATAACACATCACAAGCCGACCTCAAGGGCAAGAGAATAAAATCCTACTACAAAATTGAAATTATTTTGTTTTTTGTGCCCAGTGTGAGTAAGTCACCCCAGGTGACAACTTAGTTCCACCAGGGCAATTTTATTGGGCATCAAGAATTAAAGTGCATTAAATAATGTGTAACGAGAATATTTTCAAAAATAAAATTAAGTAGGGCTAGAAAGCATATTAAGGCATCATTTAAACATAAGAAAGGGTTGAATTAGTGATGACAAGTCTAGAAAAGCATGAGAGTTTGTTACAACTCTTTACAACACTTTGAAATAAGACTTGGTAAGTGATAAAAAGGGGTTATTTAAGTGAATTGTGATGAAAGGGTTCTAGAAAAGCATGAAAGTGGGTTATAACACTTCAAAACACTTTTACAAGACATCCTATAATTCTTAATGATTCTCAAGGGTCCAAGGCCTAATGTGAATGTGTTGACCACATTACAACATTAAATCTAGGAAAAAACCAAGTCAAATTCCATGAGAGAGACTCAAGTGAGTGTAAAAATGTCCAACTATACATTTTTTGGTGACACAAATACTAGGGATGATAATCAACTGAAAGGCTCTAAGGATTAGATAGATGAGTTTAGCAAAATTGTTCCCAACTTGCCTCACTAATTTATAGAAGGATGGTGAGATAAATATTCACTACCTCAATTTAACCTTGGATGGAATAATTGCACTGGATGTTGGATATCAAAATTCATCATAGATGGAAATGTGTTATTAGATAGAAAATGGAAGAGTCACTTGGCCAACAAAAAAAATATAGGAGTACAAATGGCCTCATGATTACAAGTGTACTATGGGAGCAGACATATCTATCTCCCCAAGAAGAATAGGCATTGCAGTGAAGTACCAAGCCTTGCAGATACTATCATGGAGAGAGGACCTTTCTAGATCTCAATGATCACAGTACCTTATGATGAGTAACAGACTTTTGTATCTTGGGTGAACCCACAAAAGTGGTTTACAATTGGAGTGAGGAAGGAAAAGTTGAAAAAATGACCTCATGCCAAAAAAAATCATTTTGGGGGTTCGAGTGAACTAATAGGTTTGAATGAACCAAAAGAGGTTCTCTAGAACTTGGGTTCAGGAACCCATTCAATGCAAGTTCCCACCATCCTGCCAAAAAACACAATGAAAACCCCTTTTTGAAAAGGACTTTGAATGAACCCTGGTTCGCTCGAACCCCACCTGGTTCAAGCGAACCACCCTTTTCCCACCTTTCTACTCTCTAGCACCCAAAAAATTAGAACTTTTTCCCTTTGAAGCTCGGGTTGAGGATAAAAATGGAGGAGACTTCACAAACCCAACTGGAATCAGGTAGTCCTCAAAACGAGCTATCCAACAACTATAATTTTAATATGTTTTGATTTTATTATGTATTTATTTTTTTAGTTTTATTAAACATAGGTTTCTCACTAAAAATCAAGATCTTTGTTCTACACATGTGGAAAAATAGCAAATTATCAAAAAAAAAATGAAAAATATGAGTGCACTAGATATTGAAGTCCTTGATCCAATAAAAAAAATTGAATTTTGGTACATACAAAAAAAGTTACGTGTTATACGGTCTGCCTATGTCTGAATTGTAATTGGTTTGACATCAAAACTTGATTAAGGAAAAATTATTCAATAAAACACTATCTAACCAAGTGAAAGCACTAGATATTGGAGTTAAAAATATAAATTCAAAAGAATTAGAATTTTATCTTTCATGGAAAAAAAATTATGCGTTATACGATGAGCGTCACTCCTTTAAAATGGTGTATTCTAAAAAAAACTAGTTTTCGAAGGAGATGGAAAAAAGAAGTGCAATCTGATTCCAAAAATTTTGAAAAAAAATATATTTAGAATCTACAAACAAAATGTCACGAAACTCTAGTTTGCATCATCTTCAAATTCCTCACGATTTAGCTGCTATAGGTGCTCGAAAGTAAAGATTTAGTTAGAAAAAAATAAATATTTAGTGTCCAGTTTGGCCAAAAATTGTAAACCAGTATTGTGGGATCACCTCTTGTGAGTGCTTTGGACTTCAACATCTAATCATTTCTCTTCATTTCTCATCTTTTCATTGCTTTTATGTAATCTTATGTAAACAATGATAATTAATACTTTTTTATTTATGTTAAAAGTGGGTAACTAAAAAGACACTTTTTGACATGTCAATCAGGATAAAATTTTGAAACGTATTGTAAAATCTTTTTGAAGATCAATAGAATGAAGTTATAATGGGTGGTCAAATTTTGTTTTCAATTGTTTGTTGAAGTGAATTAATGAATGTTATCTTGTTATCTCTAGTTTGATGTTTATTTTTTATTTAAATCAATATATCAAGGGTATATTTTTTTTATCTAAACACATTTGTTGTCAAACATTTCATTTTGTACTACATTTTGGTGTCACACTTTTGGTAATTATGGTTAGTTGAACATTACATTCAAAATATAAATTTTGGGAAATTATATACAGTAAATGCATTGATGGTTGTTTGGATAGTTAAGTTAGCTCTCTTACAAATTAACTAAAATATCTTGTCTTGAAATATCTAGAAGGATTATTTTAATTAAAGAGGGTTTTGTGGTTATTTTTCTAACAATATTTTTACACTGCACAGCTAGCCTACTATTTTCATTCAAGATACAAGTCATGATCAAATTCAAGCACACACCAAGAAGATGGTACTCTCCTTCAAACCCTCATCCTCACTTAGTTTAGTCTATTTACATGGGGATATTCAAGGAGTTGCTAAACAATTAATATATATATCATTTGTTGTTTATGAAGGAGAATCTTGTGAAATCCAATATGGCAGTGGATCAATGTATAATTTCTTAATAAAGATGATGTCACAGTTGGGAAACTTGTGAAACATCAAGTTAGTAATTTTTGGATGTTAGGCTTCCCAGTTGGATATCAAAGATCTTTTCTCATCAACTTAATTTAGAATCTATGTATAAATAGATTCTTTCATGGTGCAGGTGTTTACTAAGACAACACATGAACCAAGGTTGACATTTCTGTTGTCTAAGTCTAATGGCATTCTTGGGATTGGTTTCCAGGAAATTTCTATTGATAATGTTGTTCCAGTGTGGTTAGTGTTGATAGTCTTCATTCTATAATGTCGACTTCATTTTATGATCTGAGTGTATCACCTTTCTTAAATTTTGAACAAGGTTCTAAAATCAAGGGTTCAATATGCATATTTTAGGTTTATGTTGAACACTTTGTTTAAGGAATTTATTAACAAGGCTATAATTTTTTAATTAATTTATCTTTCTACTGTGTTTGAACTTACTTTTGTAAACTTGAAATATACAATGCACTTTTATTCTTTCTAAATTAATACTAATAGTAATTTTGTTGGTTGTATTGAGGCATGGCTTCATTCATGGTAGAAAAAGTAGCACCCTATTGCTCATATCACATGGCACGTTGTATATAAAGGAGGAAAGATTCTAGCTGGGTTATTGTTGATTGCATTGAAGGAGAGAGCTTCATATATGGGACACGATCAACACTCTCCTTCTTAGATTCTAACCATTACAATTTGCTCCAAGAATATTACCCATGTTGTAGAAGTTTTAAGAGATGAAAGGGGCATGTGCTCACATTGAAGGGCTCCAAGCATGCATTTTCATCATTGTAGAAGTTTTTTGGAGAAGTTTCTTTCTTGCAGTCATTTTTGTGCAATATTGTAACTCAGATTTTCAATCCTGTGACTAAAAATAAAAATTATATTACTCTATTTCTAAACTATAACTAGAACATCTTTATTTTATTAATAAAGTTCACTAATTTTACCTTCTCAATGGCTATCTTATTGTGTGCAATTGATGATTGATGTGTATTTTTTTGTTTTATGTTTAAATCCTCAAATATCAGTGAATTAAAATGACTAAATATACTACTAATTGACATCAATTAATAATTAAATTGACTAAATATACTACCAATTGATAGAAATCAATGAAAAATGAATAAATATGACTAGATATATGACCAATGAAATCAATGAATAAAAAATGACTAAATATACTACCAAATTGATCAAGATGATGATTAAAATTAATGACTAAATACACTACCAATGCACAAAAATTGATGAATAAAAATGACTAAATAAGTGACCAATTAACAATAATCAATGACTAAATATATTGATCAGTGAATTAAAAATATGATTAAATAAGTGACCAGACTATAGCAATCAATGACTAAATCAACAACTAAATAAGTGACCAATTAAATATATCAGTGAATAAAAAATGACTAAATAAGTGACCAAATTACATCAATCAATGACTAAATATATTAGTGAATAAAAAAATCACTAAATAAGTGAATAGATTATAACAATCAATGACTAAATATACTACCAAATCAATCAATCAAAACAACCAATAAATGACTAAAAATGGTTTAGTCATCAATCTGGTTGTGTTATAAATGACTGAAAATAAACTTCTAATCATCACATGACCAAGTTTAGTATTTATCAGAAGTTTTTAGTAGTTTTTTCAATAGTTTATTGTTTTTTATGTACTATTGAAAAGAGAGAGAGAGAGAGAGAGAGAGGTATAGAGAGAGGGGGAGAGATGGAGAGGGGAAAGATAAAGAGATACAAATAGAGATAAGGAGGAAGAAATAGGGAGTTTATGTGTATATGAGTGGGAAAGAGATGTGGTGAGAGATAGAGAGGGAGATAGATATATAAATAGATAGAGAGTGAAAGAGAGAGGGTAGAGAAATAGAGAAAGGAGATAGAAGTAGAGAATCTCTCTTCCTCTCTCATCCCAATTGCTTTCTATGTTTACCTTCCCTCCTCTCTTCCTCTATCTCTCTCTATGACTCCCCTTTTCTCTCTCCATTTCTTTGTTCCTCTCTTTAAGTCAAATTCATCCCATCTATCTTGATCAATAAAGCTATTAGATTTTTTATATGTATCATATTATGTTATTTGATAATATATAACATTATATAATATATTTTATAAGTATTTATTATAAATAAGTATAATATATAAACTATATTATTAATAACTATTTTATCAAAGTTATTAATATATTAAATTTATAATAAGTATAATATATATAGTGTTATTTATAGCTATAATTATGCTTTTACTTATATATAATATTTATAATTATAAATATTTAATTATATAAATTAATAGTATAGTTATAAATATAATAGATTTTAACATATTAGGGCGAGGGGCCTAGCTCAATTGGCTAAAGAATCTTGTTGCAAGAAAGAGATCACAAGGTCTAGCCTCCCCCTTCCTTGTGGTATCAGAGGGCATGTCGCACCATTGTCATTGATCAGGTGAAAATGCCATCGTCATCGATCATGTGAAAAAAAAATATTTTAGACTATAGAAATCAATTAGGTATCCATCCCCCTATAAACTATAGTGCACCTAGTAAACTTTTTTTCATTTGACCAATGATGCTAGCGCAACATGCCCTCCAGTACCATGGGGATGATGGGGAGACTAGACATCGTGACCTCTTTCCTGCAACAGGATGCTTTAGCCAATCGAGCTAGGCCTACAACCCCTATCACGTGAAAAAAGTTCATTGATCAAGCACACCCTAGTTTATGGTGGGGCTACTCAATTCCTGTAGTCTAAAAAAAAAAAAAAAAATTTAACATATTATATTATATTTATTTAATAAATATATTAATAATATAATTATTAATTAATGAAATGTAATTTTATAGGGGCTACCAATTTCTATAGTTTTAAAAAATAAATTAAAAAAAATTAACATATTATATTATATAGTTATTTAATAAACATATTAAATTAATAATATTATTATATATAATTTTATAGGGGACTAGTGAATTCCTGTAGTTTTAAAAAAAAATTATTATTATGCCGAAGGAATTCCCTCAATGAAGTTTTCCAAGTGGATTTTTTCTATCAACAGTCTCCAATTTGGGAGAAGGTATGCACTACCATCTGCTTCATCCTCATCGTTGGATTCTGCCACTTTCTTTTTCACCTTTTTTACCTATGAGTCATGTGCAGTACCTATCATTCATGGAGAAATATCTCTATGTCATTGGAGAAGAAATGAGTTATACAAAGTAAATGGTATTAACTGTTGCCTTTAATCTCACCTAAGTTGCGCACGATACCTTCATTGCCACACTCGTTTGTATCAGATATTTCCTTGCTATTAAATTTATCATGTGATTTTCATTGACAACTAACCATTGTTGAAATCAGAAGAGTTGTTAAAGACGGTTCTTGATATTTGTTGCTTATCAGTTAAAAAGGTATTCATTTATCTCTGCATGCATTTTGTATGTGTTGCGCTTTCACTGTTAGTGTTGGCCTTCATGTGTTTTTCCAGTGTTATTACTCATGCATTCATCTCCACACACAAATAGCTTGATATTTGGCATAGCTCTCAGCATAATTGCATAGTCATTTTAAACCGAGTGGTTAAAACTTTGAGTGTAGCTCTCAGCCTAATTGTAAAGTATGCATAGGAATAAGAAACGTCCATGGCGTAGGCATTAGGCATTTAAACATGAGAGCATGTGGCTTTTTCTAATGGAAAATATATGGATGGTGGCAAACCTATTTTTTTTGTTTTTCTTGTGACATTTATCCATTTTTCGAATTTTATCCATTTTGTGAATATCCTACAATCATTGCATTTCATGATATAGCCTCTCTTTGAGGCATTATGTCAAATAGTTCATATTCTTTTATATGCTTCCACATTTTGCACACATGCCTACCAAAGCATTTCCAACTATAATATCTAAAAAAAACCTCCTTCCATGATGCTTTGATGGATGTCGATACCTTGTTCCAAAACCCCCATTTTGGAATAGGTAGGGAGGATACTGGCAAAGGTTAAATGGAATTTGGCTTTACACATGCCAATTGCATTTGCTTGTTAGTTTGTATAGCCTTTTCAACAAATCCAATTTGTACATATCCCGTAATCATTGCAGTCCATGTGATGATATTTTTTTAGGTATTCTGTCAAACAGTTCACTTGCCTAAACGATTTAAGATGTTCTATGCCTAACTGTAAAATATAATAAAATATTTTTCTTAACATTTGTGGTCTTAGGAAGAAGGGTTTGAGATTCTTTGTTTATATTGTCAAAACAACAAAAAAAATTGACTTTACAAAATTTGATTGGTACAATTGTACATTTGTTTTTCAATAGTCATGTCTATTAGTCACTACATTTTTTTGGATTCATGTTATTAAATTTTTTCTTGTGTTGATTGTTTTAGTTTTACCATTTTAGAGAAGCTAAAGATGTCATTTATAGAAATTTCATATAAATATTGGTCTACACAAGTTTACTATGAAAGATGTTTGAAGTTTCAAACTTCTACCTAATATTTTCCTTAAGTACTTGCAAACCTATTTTAAAATTATATTATTTATTGTATATAATTAATATTATAATTAGCAGAGAGGCTCTACAATGAAAGTATGGACCTGGTGTAAACAAAAACCCTTTGGGTAAAAATTAACATTTTAAAAATCTATAAGTTTTGCAGCAATGATGTCCACCTAGCAGTTGAAATCTTCATTCTAACAAGGTAATGTGAAACGTAAGGTAACAACTACCAGCAATTTTAGCATGCGAACCATTTCATGCACAAATGGTTTTTAATGGATTTGATATCTTCATTGTACATTCATTCAAAGCAATGCGAAGACCCCTCCATCAAGTGTTGCAAAAATTTGGAGGACATCCAAGAGAGAAAGATGAAATGCTTGTGTATTTTGATAAAGGATATCATTCATCATCGCTCTTGCTCTACAAATTCCTACTACCTATAATGTCACATCTTCTGTCTCCAACTACCTTGGTATGCATCTCATAAAACTTCTCAAATTGTCAACCTCTTCACCGGATCCAAAGATTTTTAAAACCACCAATTCTTCTTCACATGCTTCACCAGTCTTCTTAGGTAAGATGTTATGCCATTGATTGCTTTTAGCTTTTGTATTTAAAGATATTTTGGCATTTATTTGGTTACAAGTTTGAGCGGGAGCAAGGTCACTATCATCATCTATGTGGAGGTCTATCTAAAATTATTTCTATTTTTTCTTTAAATTTTCTTATCTTAGCTTATTTGATTTATTTTATAATGCTAATGCATTATGATATGTGGCTCATCTCTTTGATTTATTTTCTAATAGTAGTGAATAGTGTGTTTTGTTTTGCACAATGTATAGTCATGTGATGCTTCTCTTTTTCTAGACTCAACACAAAAGAGCATGTTTGAGAAGGAGATGGACAGAAGCTTCAACCTCTTGAACAAGAGTGATGTTATACCAAAATGTATGTGGTTGTCCTATAGCCTAGATAGGCCAATCATTTGAGAAGAATGATGTGTGTTCACAGTTGCTTTCATTGACAAAGTCAAGTTCTAATATTTATTCAAATGCTTATTTCTATGCTTTTCTACATTGAAAAGATGGTGACACTGTCTTCTATATTATTGAATACAATGATAAGATTAGGTCTAGTTCATTTTCACTAAATATTTATGTTTTTTCCTAAAAGCATATGGAAAATGATAAAACATAAAAAAATAGTGGGGTTTTCCTCTAATCATTAAAAATACTTTGACGATTAATAAATATTCCTTGGAGGATTTTGTTTGCTTTTCTCCCCCCTTGTGACATTGCTCATGGATAGTTGGCTTTCATTTCTTCCCTATGTTGTATGAATGGGATTTCATATGTTCTTATTAAACTTACAGATCATGGGTATGTGTAGGATCATGATGGGCCAAAAAGTGGCGATATGATGGGTATGTGTAGGGTATGTGGCTGACGGCTTTTTTTAAACCCAAATTTGACAAAATAAAAAGGGTTTTTAAAGAAGATTCTCAAATTTCCACCAATATAAATTATGTTTTACTTTGAATTTAATAAATAATTATTATTCATTTTCTATTTGAATTACAACTAAAGTCTTGATTGATAGGCTGATTGAAAAACATCTATAGTTTTCAAACGGTATCACATTTTTTGAATCCAAAACATGTCTCACATTATATGATTTGCATAATTTAGGATTAAAATAAACAAAATTGAATTTCATGACTTCATTTTTGACCAAGTTAAGGTGGTCAGAAATACGAGTTTTTATATTTTTTAAAATTTGTAATAAAAAATTCATAATTAATTATTTACTTGGAAAATAATTACAAAAAAAATATGCATCACATTGGGACATGAGTCCTCTACTTATATCTAAAATATTATAAAAAAATATTATCATTTTATTGTGGTTAGGGTGGTCAGACAGACACCTACTTCTTCTTTTTTCCCTAAAATTTAAGTACTACTGCATTGAAATTTCAAATTTTCACCAAATAATTTTTTTTTTAAATAAATCTAGTAGTTTAGAAATTACATTAAATTTTCTACAAATTCTATTATTACATATTTTTGAAATAATAGAGATAACTTATTCAAATTTTTATGTCAAGTTTCCTAACTCTTATTTTTTTGGATTTTTCATGACATAAGGGCCTATTTTTTCCATGATGATTCTGCACATACCCAGATCTAATAAGTGGTGTAATAGGTTCCTTTTCTATTCCCATTTATTTTTAAATAGCATATATCTCTTTAATAAATCTATATAAAATACATGAAAGATATCTTTGAACATTCATTTTAGCATGTGAATATCAATTCACAAAATTCATTAGAAGGGTATGAGGTTGTATGGAATTTAACACGAATTGGCCTCGAAGGATATCAACATTCAAGAGCATATAATCAAAATAGTATCTACATGATCATAAGGATAAATTTGAAAGTAAACCCAAAAAAGTATAGGTAAAAGAAAAACAGCATGGCTAATTAAAGACTCCCAAAGGTGAGAAACACTAGGTCAATCTATCCCTCTATCCCCTCTCTCTCATTCACTCCATCTCTCTCCATCTCTCATACTCTATATCTATATTTCTCTATTTTTATCTCACTCCTCTATCTCTTTCTATTCATATCTTTGTCTACATCTCTCTCCCTATTTCCATATCTCCCTCTCTCTATATCCCTCTATCTATCTCTATCACCCTCTATATATATCTCTCCCTCTCTCCCTTTCCCATCCCCTCTCCCTCTCTATCTATTGAGCTCTCTCCCTCTCCCTCTCTTCTCTCTCCCTTTCTACCTCTCTACCTATCTCTCTCCCTCTCTCCCCCTCTTCTCTCTTTGTTGCTCCACCTTTTTCTCTCATCTCTCCTCGTCTTCTCTCTCCCTATCCCTCTTCCTAGACTATATATATCTTTGCCTCTCTATCTCTATCTAGCTATCTCTCCATATTTATTCTTCCATGTCTCCCTTTATCTCTATCTCATTATATATCCATCTCTCTCTAACCCTATATTTCTCCCTCCCTCTTCCTCTCTCTATATATCACTTTCTACCTCTATATTTATATCTCTCCCTCTCTCTCTCCCTCTCTATATATTTGTCTCTTCCATCTCTATTTATCCCTCTCTCCTCTCTCAATCCTCTCCATATCCCTCTCCTCCATCCTCATCTTCATCTCTATCTTTATCCCCTATCTCTATCTCCTTACCCCTCTCTCTCTTGCTCTCTCCCCCTTTATCTCTCCTCTTTCATTATTACAAACATAGAATGAGCCTATTGGTAATTGAGACAAAAAAAATCCTAATTGACCTACCACACCCCTTTGACGTACCCATTGCATGTGTCAAGATATGATTGATATCTCTCTATCTCTCATTTTAATCCTTATATCTTCTTTATATTTGTATCTTTTTGGGGCCCTCTCTCATTATCACTCCCTCTTTCTATATCTCTTTAATTATCCTCTCTTTGATCTATTTCTCTCCCTCCCTCTCTATTTATATATGTTTATATCCCTCTCTATCTCTCTCCATATCTCTCTCAGTCTCACTCATATACATAGACACTCCTTATTTCTCCCTCCCTTTTCCCCTGTCTATCTCTCTATCTCTACCTTTCTCTCCCTTTCTCTTCCCCTATATTTATATCT
>VDFB02358421.1:0-28944 GCA_007258455.2 Sequoia sempervirens | reverse complement strand
CGTGACTTAGCAGATTTGTTGAGTTGGCAAATGAGAGAAGGCCAATGGGAACACACTACTGGACGAAGATCTTCTAGAAGACTGAATATGGAGCATTTATTGCATTTGCTATTTTGGGAGTGAGTGGGAATCTTTGATTCATTTAATGTACCACTCCCTATTCTGGCAGTTTTTAGGGTTAGGGCTGAGGTGGCACGATTCTGGCCACTGTATTGATTGTAACCCTAGCCGTCCTTTGGGACTTGGCTAGCTATAAAAGGGGGAGTCCCCCTCATTTGTAAGGCATTAGAAAATTAGAATTAGATTAGACATTGGAGTAGTAGAGCATTAGAGCTAGATAGTGTAGCATTGTAGAGCATTTTTGCATAATTTGGAGAAGAGAAAGTTTTCCCTTTGAAAACTTTTGAGGGGATTGTTGTGTAACACATTTTATGATAATAGATCTTTTCATTGATGATGGAATTCGTCTTGTCATGAAATGCTAGCAAGGTTTCTTCTTCCTTTCGTATCCAAGTAGCTTAAATTCATGCAAGTAGCTTACTTTGATGTGTGGTGTTTCATTGAGATAGCTTCGCTTTATTCCATACCACTAGCGGCTTGTTGATGATAAGTTCGCCTTGTGTGGTCGACTGGAGATCGTTTTGTGTTTAACTTCGGTTGTGATTTATATGCTTATATGCGTCGTTCTGATGGTGTATGCATGTTAACTCATAATTTGAACATCTTTTGCTATTTCCCTTGAAGATTGCACCGATTTTACTGAGGCTGTCCGACGGAGGCTAGGTGAAATCCGGTTGAAGTCTATTGAAACGAAGCTCCACATATCCTGCATTTAGAGTAGCACATAAATTTCTTAGGCCTTAACCCCTTTTACTTTCCGCACTTTCTGATTAGTTTTAGGAAAGGAACCACATTGCCAAATCATACGCGCAAGAATCCCCTTCAAATCACATACCCGCTGCTAACTGCAAGAAATCTGAACAATTATGTAAGTCCCCTCGTAAGAACACAGCAATTCACATCAACCAAACTGGATCTATTCGCACTTAAGGAACCTTGGATTTGAACATGCGAACTTTCTCGCAATCTTAGCGCATGGAATACTTTGATCAAGAGAAAACGGAGTAGCCCCAAAACTATTTTGTTCTGTCGTTTGGTATGGTCACAAAAACCACATCAACAGGGAAACTGGCGCTAGAAGGAGGGCCTTCAAGGATTCTTCGCAGTGAAGCAGTCATTTTTAAATAAGAGGGGATTTTCATTCAAAAGGAAATTCATTGGAGAAAGAAATTATCATTAGTAAAGATGGTGCTACCGCATAGAGAGATATTCCCAGTATTGCAGCCTAACTTGGGATTCAACGACGACCAAGAAGATATTCTTTCAGGATTGAACAATCTCGCTTGGAGGACAAAGGAGAGCTACGCCCAGTACATGAGAACTTGCTTCGTGTTGGAGGAAGAAGAAGAAAAGGCCATTGAAATTCAAGTTGCAATTGAAAGGAATTTGCTCGAACAAAGACTACCACTTGCTCCCCTTCCCCGCCGACAGTAATCAACTACATCCTGGATCGAATTAGCTCATTCTCACCTGATAAGTTGAAAAGAATCTTGAGGTCTGCGCCAAGCTCATCCAAAGATTTTGTGGAGTTAGAATTGCCTACTAGAACAAGGAAGAGGAAAGAAGTCCGTCCGAGTAAAGAAGTTGAATCAAGCGAAGAAGTGTTCTCAAACGAAGAAGCTCAGTCTAGTGAAGAAAGCGGAGAAGAGATTACAAGTTTGTTCCGAACTCCGCCAAGTGTCTCAAGGTTTGCTCAACCTAGAACTGTTCAAGTTACCACACCTGTGTTCGTTCAGCAACCAGTTTAGGCTACCACAATCCCAGCAATTGTATATCAGAGGAGGTATCCAAATCAAGCAATGGCTCAACCAGGAGGTCAACCAGGAGGCCAACCCGCTCCTAACGGTGCTACTTGGCTAGTTACTAATCCATCTCCTCTTGAGTTCGCGGACTACCATGATATGCCGAAGAATCCGGAGCACTTCTGTACGAAGTATCAAGTCCATGATCCGAATCGTTCTGCTGAGGATCACATTAAGATGTTCGAGGATCATTTGCGAAACAGACAAATTGCATACGCAGATGTGGCGTGCAGATTATTCCCGTACTCCTTGGGAGAAGAGGCTCACTTTTGGTTCATACATTTGCCAGTTGGATCCATCAGAACATGGGAGCAAATGAAAGAGGCTTTCATTGGGAAGTTTGGTATTCCTATCACCCCAGTAGAACTCTTCCGCCAGTTCACGGAAGTAAGAAGACAGGACAAAGAGCCTATTCATGCCTTTAACAACAGATTCCAGAAGGCTCTCACAAGACTACGTACTCCGTACATTGTTCCAGATGCAAGAGAAAATTACTATGCAGCCTTGGACCCATTGACTGCAATGTTTGTAAGACAAGCTCATCCCATTCCAGCAGATATGAACCAAGCGTATGCTAAGGCGGTTGAAGTGAGCCAGAATATGGGCCAAAACATAACTGGGCCTTCTTTGTACACTGGCTTGGTCACCACGAATAATCAAATGCAGACTCTTAATCCAGCATGGAATCAGCAAATTCCAGCGTTGAATCCAGTTCTGCAACCAGCATATCATGTTACACCACCATCTGATCAATTGATTCTCCATCCTGGGATACCCTTATCCCAGACTCCAGCTACACAGCCTGTCTATCTCCAGAACATGGTACCCGCAACAAGGACACAAGAGGAGAAAGATGAAATGAAAGAATTAGTAGAACAAATGAAAAGGCTGTCATCTGAGGTAACTCACCTCAGAAATCAAAATAACCAAATGCAATCAATGTTAAAGAATTATCAGGCACATCCAGGTGCCAATCGAGGATATCACAATAATCCTCAACACCATCAGGATGCCCATCAAGGACATGGACACGACAATAGCCATGGGTATTGAAATAATAATCAAGGATATCAAAAGAGGTCCTGGAATACTGGACCTAACAATGGAGGAGTTCCATCACCGCTAGATAACCCGCCGCCTCCAGAGAATCGTCCCACGGACAGAGTCTTTTTGGCAGAAGCTGTATGTCAGGATGGTGTCGGCTTCATAACACAAGTCAGCACTCAGAACTACAATGCCATGAGTTTCAAGTAGTAGCTGATATCTTCAAAGGAGAAGTAAAAAGCACGGAAGGTACTGAGAATCCTCCAACCACTGGGTATGAGATTGTACCAGTGCAAAGATATGACCAGGCATTAATCATAGAAAATGTCAATCTTGTGTCTGAATATCAAAGCTACGCGCCACCGGAAGTTAATTACAGATTTCCACCAGCTTCGGCTAACGGTCCCGTGGAGGCGCCAGGCGCTCCAGTTTATGAGGAAGCTCAAGTTTATTCAGAGGCTCAAACGTATTCAGAGGTTCAAGATAACTACTCAGAAGAGCCACTTGAGCAAGGTAACTACGTTTTTCCACCTCTCAACAATAGTGTGTTGGTAGAAGGAAGAAGAGAGGTGCAAGCGTTTCAAACTTCCGGAGGAGCAGCACCCAAGGTGTACCAGAGGACTTATCATCAAAAAGAGCCTTTGACGTCCTCGATTCCTCCGAATAACTTTGCGACCCCGCCGAATCCAAACGCCAGCAACAATCCGAATTTGCCTAGGGATTCTCCGGAGTATAGACAACCGAATGTGATGCAGAATAGAAGTGGGCAACATACTGTCCAACAGCCAATCCACGTGATGCAGCGTCCTCAAAAGGACAATCTTCCAAGAGATGATATGAAAAGATTAAGTTCTTATGTGCTAGAAGAAGTTAAGAAGATAAAGGTTAGTCTTCCCTTGTATGAGTTGATGAAAATCTCTGAAGTTAGAGACACAATTTTGGGAAGTCTATATGAGACACCAGTTGCGAAGAGTACACCTCAAGAAGCACCTAGTTCATCAAGGAGTCCTCCAGTAAATGTACAATCCCATCCCGTGCAAAATGCAAACATGGTAGAAGAGGTGTCTTACGCACCATTCAACGCTTGGGAAACTCCACAACAGTCCCAAGGTTTTGTGGGGATGGTACAAGGGTCTTCAAGTGAGCCTGAAAAGCCAAAGATAGAAGATAAAAGAAAAGTTAGATTCAATTTGCCCACGGAGCAAAAACAAGAACAGACACAGAAGGTCACCCGTGATAATCAAGTTCCACAATGGGATGAAAAGAATGAAAGAAAGAGCATTGTACACGAAGAAAGGAAGAAACCAGTAGTATTCTATCAGGGGAAAGATGAACCAGCCCCATTCTTGGTATCAGTTAGAATCTTCGGAAAGTTGTTGCACAATTGTTTAATTGATTCCGGTGCTTCTAGTAACGTTATGCCATTGAAGGTGTGTCAAAGGTTGGGTATAGTCCCGTTGCATACTACAAAGAAGGTGACCCAGCTTGACAAAACTGAAGTACCTGTAGTTGGAGAGCTGAATAATATTCATATGCAGTTGTCAGCTGATCCCCGAATCCAGAGTTGTATTGACATATCAGTGGTCGACATACCGGATGGGTATGGCATGTTGCTAAGCCGAGACTGGGCCAGGAAGTTAAATGGATACATTGCAACGGACTTCTCCCACATGTGGCTTCCGTGGAAGGGAGTCCCGAATCAAATCAAGATTGATAGTACACCAAGGTTGAAGCTGATGATTACGGAATATGGTGAAGATAATGAAATTATGTTCATAGAGACGGATTTAGGCTCGTATAGGCCTGTTAAGCAAGAAATATTGATGCTGCAAAGTGCAAATGAGGGAAAATGTTTTGAAAACGCCACTTCCACCGAAGTGTTGATTGAAAGTGACTCAAGTGATAGTGAAGGTGGAGGTACCTTTGAGAATTTCAGGGACTTTGTCCTGAACAGCGTGAAGCAAGAAACAGAGTTAGGGAAAGATGCTTCAATTAAAAATTTGCTGCTCCCCAACTGGTGCCGAATACACGAAGCATTTCATTCAGAAATCACTTGTGCCATGTGCAAGGTGGCACTAGAGCAAGTTGCTAGGCTTGTTCCCCATACTTCGTTACAGGAAGAACATCAGGAGACGAATGAAGAAAAGGAGATTCTAATAGAATATCAAAAGATGAATGAAAAGAATAGTGTTGCGATAGAAGAAATTGTAAAAGATGATACCACTCAGTCAAAAGTTGAAGAAAAGACTCCAGAGGTTTGCAATCAAGAAGAGACACGTGTTCAGTCTCCCAATGCCCCTACAGAGAATCAAGTGTGGACTTTAAGGTTTGATGGATCAAAGTCAAAGAAAGGAAACGGAGCAGGATTTGAATTGGTTAGCCCAACAGGAGAAGCTTATTTGGGTTCCTATAGGCTCCAGTTTTCATGCACCAACAATGTTGCTGAATATGAATCCTTGATTCACGGATTACTCCTGGCAATCCAGAAGGGGGCTAAGATTATACATGCTATTGGAGATTCTGACATAGTGGTCCGACAAGTAAGGAAGCAGTTCGCCTGCCATGACAAGAGACTGAGCCGCTATCGGAATAGAGTCTGGGACCTGATAGAAAGTTTCGATGCATTCAACATAAAGCAAGTTTATAGATCCAAGAACACCGTTGCAAACTCTTTGGCACAAGCTGCCAGTTCTTTGGAACCATTGGCAATGGAGGGATTAAAGAAGTTTACAGTAGAACTGGTGTCAACACCAGCCATTCCTGATAACATAAAGAATTTTCAAGTGTTTGATGACGACAAGCAGATTCTGGACTTTCTCACAAACTCAGGAGTGTTTGAAGCACAAATCATTGATGAGGAAGACACTGAAGAAGCAGAATATGACACAGAAGGAATTTTGAATTTGAAGACTAATGTCATTCCAAAAGGAATGGTTGAATTAGAGAGACTATTTGACACTGACAGATTAAGCAGAAATCAAAGCACTCAAGGTAATGATTGTGAACCTGTCAATCTAGGAACAAGTGAACAAGTGAAAAACATTTTCGTTGGAAAGGTTTGCACACCTGAAGAGAAAGAAGGTATCTTAAAGGTCATGAAAGAATTTCCAGAGGTGATAGCCTGGGGTTACGAAGACCTCAAAACATATGATACCTCATTGATTACACATACAATTCCATTAAAACCAGGCAGTAAGCCATTCAGACAAAGGCAGAGGCCAGTAAATCCATTGCTAGAACCGTTGATTTATCAGGAAGTCAAAAAACTTCTTTCAGCCAGGATTACTTTTCCAGTGAGGCACTCCACGTGGGTCGCCAATCTAGTACCAGTCAGAAAGAAGAATGGAGAGATAAGGTTATGCGTCGACTTCCGCAATTTGAACAGGGCCTCTGAGAAAGATAATTATCCCTTGCCTTCATTAGACGAGGTGTTGCAAATAGTGAATGGCTCACAAATGATGTCCTTCTTGGATGGATATTCGGGCTATAATCAAGTGATGGTTGAACATGAAGATAGATTGAAGACTGCGTTCACCACGAAATGGGGAACATTTGCCTACAGAAGAATGCCTTTTGGCTTAATCAATGCGGGAGCTACTTTCCAGCGAGCAATGGACATCGCTTTTCGAGACCTCGTTGGAAAGTGCATCATAATTTACATGGATAACCTAACTGTGTTCTCAAAGAAAAGAGGAGACCACGTTGAAGATTTAAGAAAGATATTTCAGCGATGCAGAAGGTTTGGTGTCTCCCTGAATGCTAAGAAATGTATATTTGGCGTCACTGAAGGCAAACTGTTAGGTCACGTTATTTCAGAGAAGGGCATATCAATTGACCCTGAACGTATTGGAGCCATCTCAAGGATTGGTTTGCCAGGCACTCAGAAAGAATTGAGGTCGTTCTTCGGAAAAATCAATTTTGTTAGAAAGTTTATAACCGGGTTTGCTGAGATAGTGAGGCCCCTGAATGAAATGTTGAAGAAAGATGCAAAGGTTGAGTGGACTCCACAGACTAGAAAGGCTTTTGATGAAATTAAGCAAGCTATAGTGGACGCTCCAGTGCTGGTTAGTCCAGACTATACAAAACCTTTCTATTTATATTCATTTGCTTCTGAACACACTTGTGCAGCAGTACTGACTCAAAGAACGGAAGAAAAGGACGAGCATCCAATCGCTTTTATGAGCTCACCGTTGAAAGAAGCAAAATTAAGATATCCAAGCATTGAAAAGCAGGTGTATGCTTTAGTGAAGGCCGTCAAGAAATTTAGACATTACATCTTGAGGAGCAAGATCCACGCAATTGTTCCAGACGCCACGGTAAAGATTTTGTTGATGCAGAATGAGTTAGGTGAAAGAAGAGGAAAGTGGGTCGCCACTTTGCAAGAATATGATATAGAAATACAGCCTATGAAGTTGGTCAGAGGACAGGCTTTGGCTCAAACTATTGCAATGGTTGGTCCGGAATTAGTTCAACAAGCTTATGTGTTAGAGGAAGTGTCTCCCGGGGAATGGTATGACGACACTGTCTACTATTTGCTGAATCACAGATGCCCCCGCCATTTGAATCCAGTCCAGCGAAGAGCATTGAGAATGAGAAGTCAGAGGTTTATGCTTCAGGGATCAGTTCTTTACAGGAAGAACTATGAAGGAATTTATTTGAGATGTGTAGGAAAACAAGAAGCAAAACAGTTAATGGAACACTTCCATGAGAAGTTTGGAACCGGACACGGAGGAAGTCTAGCCACAGCTCATCAAATCCTAAGAGCTGGATATTATTGGCCTACGCTTTTCAAAGACACGTATGAACATGTGAAGGCTTGTCACGTATGTCAGACAGCAGCTAATAGAGGAAGGCATCCCGCTATGCCTTTGCAACCAGTGATTGAAGTGAGACCTTTTGCAAAGTGGGGTTTAGACTTGATTGGCATGATTAACCCGCCGTCATCAGGACAACACAGATATATTTTGACAGCGACAGACTACTGCACTAAATGGACAGAAGCTCAAGCTTTGAAGCAGTGCACATCAGATGTGGTTATCAAGTTTCTCGAAGAGAATATTGTGACAAGGTTTGGATGCCCCCATGTTTTGGTCAGCGACAACGGTTCGGCTTTCTCATCGCTGAAGTTTTCCAATTGGGCTTTTGAGTACGGAATTACATTGAGGTTTTCCTCCAATTACTATCCACAGGGGAATGGACTGGCAGAGTCCACCAATAAGAACTTATTGAATGCCATCAAGAAGTTACTGGACAAGAATCCGAAAGATTGGCATACACAGTTGAGGTTTGCTCTTTGGGCAGGCAGGATAAGAACAAAGAGTTCCTTGGGAACGTCTCCATACCACTTGGTCTACGGGCAGGATCCAGTTTTTCCAGTCCAGTTAAGGATCCCTACTCTCCAGTTCGTTCAAGAATACCTCGAAGGAGAGGATCAAGTTCAAACAAGATTGTCCCAGTTGATGCATCTAGAAGAGAAGAGAGATGAAGCTCTTGAGAATCTAACGAAACACCAAGCAATAGTGAAGAGATGGTTTGATAAACAGGCAAAGATCAAGTCGTTCAGGATTTCTGACTTGGTTTTATATTGGGACAAGGCCCACGAGAAGAAAGGTGATTACGACAAGTTCGATAAGTTATGGTTGGGCCCGTATCAGATTTCTGAAATCCTTGGGGATAATGCATTTAGATTGCGTACTCTGACAGGAGAGGATGTCCCGTTGCCCGTCAACGGACAGTTCCTCAAGCATTATTTCCAGTCCTAGGTTCTCTCCGAGAGCCTACCATGTAAAATAGTTAGAATAGGGTTTGCTTTCCCGTTTGTTTGCTTTCCGTTTGCTTTTCTGTTTTCCTTTGTTTTGGTTTTGGTTTGTTGCACTTTGGGTTTTTGGTTTGGCGTTTCCGTCCCTTGAGTTGTCCGCTCAAGTGGTTTTGGTTTGGAATGAGCAAGGATTTTAGGGTTTCCCCGTGGCGATGGGGGTGATGATGGTTTACTTTCACAACGTGGTTTCTTTCCACTGGAATTTGCATGAATTTTTTGAAAAGGACTAAGGTTGTTTTCCTCTTGTTATCATCCAGTTAGAGATTGAACTCATCTCGGGAGGTTAATCCGTTATTGTTTCTCAACATGCGAGTCTAGAGACCTTAAAAATCCTACCTATCTCCATTCTAGGTCATTTTGGTTTCTTGGGAAAGGTTTTAGCAGGTGAAAATCTTACATCTTGCTTCAGCGCCACTGCAATTCTCAAACCCATTGGAGGCTTCATTGCCTACCAGCCAATTGAGGAATTAACGGAAGATCAAATGAAGAAAAGAGAATGTGCTTAAAAGAAATGTCTGAAAAACAAAAAAATGAGAAATGAAAAATGAAAGAAATATCATGAAATATTGGTTTTGGGAACATACGAGTAACTCCACCGGGGTTATGGACGCCCGGCCGGCAGTGGAGCAATATTCGTGAGAATTGTAGCGATAACCTCGTCGGGGCTATAGACGCCTGATTGGCAGCGAGGCAATGTCCAGGATGCTTTTGAAGTGAAGATATTTATATAACCTGTTACGGCCGATCCCAGAAGTCGATATGGTTTAGAGATGGAATGCATGCACACACTCACAGGGTTTTAGATGAAAGTGTTTTGATCCAATATCGGATTCTTCTCCCCTTTTGAGTAAGTGTCCTTTCCGTATGATGGTTTGAGGAAGACTAAGTTCAATTCTTAAAGTGTTTTTCAACACTTTCCCGTGGAGTCGCCAGATGTTGTGACCTTTTCACACATCGCCCCATTCAAGATGGGGACCCCCTAATTTTTGCTCCGTTCCGGTCTTTTGGCTTGGGTTTTCTTCCCTCTCTCGCTCTGTCTCTTTTCTGGTGTCCGTCTTTCGGGGGGTTGTGTCCGTCATTGAGCTTAAACGCGAAAATATTGGCCAAGTCTGAAATTAGGGTTTTGAACTTTTCTGGTCAATTCAAGGTCAAGTAAGTAAATTGAAAATTGAACTTAACGTTGTTGTCAGCAGACATCCAGCCGGCTTCCAGCCAGTTTTCATCGAATTCTGAGGTACTTACTATTTTTAGTAAGTGTGAAATTCAGGGCGGTTCGTTAGCTATTTTGAGATTCCGATCATCACACTGCATTCGGAACATATCAGACTACTCATGTGCAAAATTTGAGCGAAAACGGACAACTTACTATTTTTAGCAACCGCTTCCTATGACTTAATTTCTGTGGTCCGGGAGGTGTAGTTTTCTTTGCATGTCCGGATATTCCTTCCGGTTTTTCCGCATCTTCGCGATGTAACATGCAAGTCGACGACTACTTTCAGGATTTAGCCTTCCGAGGCTATTTTTAGGGTTTGCATGTCGAGGTTTCTTTTGCATGTCGGGTGATTCCTGATGGGTTTTTCGAGAGCTTCGCGATGGTGTGACATGCAAATGGAGATTCTCACTCAGTAAGGAACTTGCTATTTTTAGCAGGTGTGTCCCGGCAGCCACCTCCCAGCAGTTCAGATTCACGAGCTGATCGCAGTGCCACAGAAACGAAGGCAAACAGAGTTCATTTGGTATGCATGCAAAGCAAATTAGGATTTCCAGCTTCGGAGCCTAAAAATAGGCGTAAAACTCGACCTTACAAAACCGGGTGCAAAACCACCGCTGACGTACGGCCCTTCCGTGCCATTTGTCGGGTGGTACCCTCTGCTTTCCATCGAGCACTTACTATTTATAGTAAGTCAAATCTGGAAACATGCTAAAAATAGTAAATCAGTTGCATGCATCAGTGTCGGCAGTAAGGTCACGTGGTGAGGATCGCCTCATTTGAATTTCAACTCGATCGGAGCTTGGGAGCTATCAAAAACATGAGCTTACTATTTATAGTAAGCCACCTTCTCGTAAAACGTGCCAAAAATAAGGTGGCGCGCACCGTGCCTGAAGGTTGGGTTATGAAAAGTTATGTTTAAAATTTCCAGGCCATTCGAAGCCTGAGGTGCAAATTCGCAGAACTTTACTATAAATAAAGGTAAGCACGATAATCGCTAAGGATGATGAAAATTTTGGTTTAAGTCCGAGTCTCGGCCCACAAAGTTTGGCAAAATGAAGCGCCCCATCTCAACGGTAGAGGCATGAAAATTTCTAAGGTGAGTTCATCCTTCATTATCGGCAAAAACAGCCCAAGGCAGGAAAAGTCAAAGGAAGTCCAAGATGTTTATCCTGCAGCAGGGGCAAAATGCGCCCAAACTTGTGCATGTGAAGACAAAAACGTAGAAGATGAAGGGTCACAAGGCGTGGTGGCAAGTCTGTCCCCCTCCTACATAGAAATGCGCCCATGTTTGGATGTGAAAAGTAATTAAGGTGGTAATTGAGGTAAAGAATATTACCAACGCATGGTGAAAGGTGTAAATGCTAGGCGCTCAAGGTGTTAGAGAATTTTTCAAAGGTGTTAAAATATTTTCTAAGGCATGCTAGGCGTGATTTTCTTCAAGTGTGATATGCGCCTAAGGTTATAAAGTGTTGGAAAATTTTCCTAAGGCGTTGAGAGTGATGTGTGTATATTTCAAGGTGGTGGAAGCAAAGTGCTAAGTATGCGCCTAGGGGTGAAGTGTGAAGTGTGAAAACAAAATTGCTAAGGCGTGATTTTTCCTTAAGTGTGCTAGGCGCCTCAAGGGGAAATAAAATATTTTCTAAGTGTTGAAAAATTTGCCTAGGCGTTGGAATATTTTTCCAAGTGTGGAGTGAAATGCAAATGGCAAGAGAGAAGTAAGGCGTGCTTGACGAATAAAATTTTTTCTAAGTGAAGATGATACTTCTCTCGCTGGTAGATGATCAAAAACTTTCTAAGGCAAAGTTCTCAAAATGCAAGATGATTTTAAAATATTTCTAAGGCAAATTATTTTCCCTTGGAAAATACGCCTTGAGATCAGAGTGGTGAAATTTCTCTTTGAGGCAAGAACAACTTTTCTCAGTGATGGAGTCAGAAATTCAAGATGAATTCAAGTTCTTCAGTTTGGAGCAACACAAGGTGATCACAGGCGAAGAACGAGTTTAAATGATGAAAATAACATTTTTCTAAGGTTCAAAATTGAAAAATTAAATGAACCCGTTCGTTGGGTACCCATGAATTTGAGACATTCTGACGAAAATTTTCTTCTGGGTACTGGACGTTTGTGATGAATGGTGGATTTCCAAGTCTTTCAAGCTTCACCGACACTTTTTCAGTGAAGAATTTAATCAGTGCTCAAATTGTGAATTTTCCTAAGGGAGAATTTTAAATTTTCTAAGGCAAAAGTGAATAAAATGTGTTTTCAAAGTGAATTTTCTTCGAACGATGAATTTGAGGGGAGTTGCCTAGATAATTTTGATTAAATTTGTCGAATATGAATTTTCCAGAGCAGAAGAAAAGTTGAATTCGATTTCAAATAACAGAGCTCCGGCTGGTGAGTAAAAAAGTGATAAATTTAAATTAATTTTTTCGAGAAGGAATTCAAAAACGCCAGTCAAAGTCAAGTTTCTAGAAGAATAATATTCCCGACGACTAGAGACAAGTGTCAGAAGCACCAAAGAGGGAAAAATTCGAATTCTTGAAGTGGAGTAGTGGAGTTTAATGGCACTGGCTAAAATTAACTTCTTCTAGAAATCGAATTCTAGCTATAAAATGAGCAAGTTTTTCACTTGTTTTCACAGCTGAGGAAGGCGAACTTGCTCTGAGAGTGAACTGTTGCAGTGAACTGTTGCTTGAAGAGTTTGAAATCTGAATGTTGCTAAGTTGAGAAAGGATGCCTTAAGTTGCTGGAGAGCTTGAAGGAATTTGAATTTTGCTGAGAAGTCGAGTTTGCTGAAGAGGCGCACTTGAAGGTTGATCAAATTTGCAGTTAAAGGAGGTACGCCATTGCTGGTTAAAGGAGTATTTGCTGAAGATTGAAGTTGCTTGTGAGAGGTACGGGCTTTGCTAGTGTTGAGGCTGAAATCTGATTTGTTAAGCAAGCTGAAGCTGCCTGAAGGGATGCCTTGTATTGGAGTAAATGAAATGAAGCTTTAAAAGTACTTAACTTAAAAGTAGATTACACTGCTGATACACGGTTAAGAAGTTTTAAATTGTCGACATCGAGTAGTGAAGTAAAGTTTATCAAAGTCTCACGAAATCCGTTTGGGCGTTGAATTCGAACTTATTCAAGAGAAGAAGCTGAGGTTTGCAAACACGAGAGTTATTGCAGCTTCTAGAATTCGACTGCAGCCCCTATACAATGATTTATTTTATTAAATTTAATTGCTGATGAATGTTTGTTATGTTGCAGATGGCTGAAGCGAGGACAACCGGAAAGGACAATGGTGCCTCAAGACAAGCTATGATCAAGAAGCTGAGCAAGACGTTCATGCCAGAGTCGAAGTTTATTTCAAAGCTGGGCAAGTTGACAGACACTAACCTGGGCTCCGTCAACCTAGAAACCTTCAAGAACACGCTGTTTGGAATTGGAAGTCATCGGGCTTCAGCTACTTCGCACAACATCGTCCGAAGTGGGCTATATGCAGCTGCTGGTTTTCCGCCAGCTATACAGTGCTCAGAGCTGATAATGGAGTGTGCTAATTGCTACGAGGAGGAACATCGGTCGATCATGTCACCAGATGGCCAAGTGCTCGCCAATCTTACTCCGGCGGCCATTGGTGAAGCTTTCGGGATCCCGGTGCACAGGAATATGATTTACAAGTCCAGGGAACGAGCAGAACGGATGTACGCTTCTGCTTTCGAGAGATGCATGGATACAATTAACACCCACTGGATGAGCACTCCAAAGCCATCTCGTGCGAAATTGCCAAAACAGATCATAGCGGAGGACCTGAAACAAGAATACTGTGATCTTATCATGATGTTGAGCAGGGTTGGTGGTTGCCCACAGTCCTACATTTTTGAGCCTTGGATGTTTTATTACATCAACCTGGTGCTAGAGGGCAAGGATTATGTCAATTGGGCCGAGATGATAAGCGATAATATACATGAGCAGCTCCTGAGCCTGAGGAGGACTAAAATGTTTTACATGAGCTCTTATCTCATTTATATGTTGGCACGAATGACGAAGTACAGGGGGATTTCTTACAAAGAGCCCGTCGGTTGTGGCTCCCACCAGTTCAGAATCCATGAGGCGTGTACACAGTTGCACCTGTCGAGCACAACCTACTACAAACGTGTCAACGATTCATTCACCATGTACATCACGAGGCTGCTTCAGGAGAGGTTACATCACAGAATCTCTAGGGATGCTCAAGAGCTGATTGAAAGGTATGGGTGCTGGTTTATTCAGTTTCCGAGATTTTCATACATTAGGCTGCAAGGATTTTCTTCATACCCTTATAGGCTGCCTAAGTACCCAACAGATAAGATATTAATGCTAGAGATATCTAGACAGTTGCTAGCCTTTGACAAAATCCAAAAGAAGAAGAAGAAAGGAGGGATAGAGTTTCCAATTGTGATGGGCAACTCGGATGAGGTATGTCCTTCGATACAGGCAGCTAGAGAAGCTGAAAGTGAGCTTCAATTTTATCACTTCTCATATCATACAAGTAGACAACACTATGACCCGCATCATAACATCAAATGGGTGTTGTCAGAGGAGTTCAAACATAAGGCCACTATAGAAGATTATTGGGCTGATGCAGTTGATGAAATTGAGGTAAGGAAGAGAATGTTTTCTCGGTTGCCGATTACTCTGATCAGGGAGTGTGAGGTTGTTTCAGTTTCGGACCAGGTTAATGAGGATATGGATGTAGTCCATCCAGATTATGCAGCTGTTCGAGATACTCCACTTCCGCCTGTAGATTGGTCAGAGCCCGAGATTACTGATTTGGATACTCTTTCTATCCCGGTTATGGCATTCACCAGGGCATGGGTTGACAGGAGAGTGAACAGATTGAAAAGTAGGTCAATTGCCTTGACTTACAATATGATGGGAGATCACAGGACGCCCACCACAGGAAGGAAGAAACAAATTACACGGGGTCCAGAGTCTAGAAAGAAAGAAATAGTTCAGCCAGAACCTCCACGAGTCACAGTGGCAGTACCCTTGGAGACACGTTCTCCAAGCATACAGGAGGTGTCTTTGTTTGCTAATCAGAGGATTGCAGTGAATCAGGTACCAGAGATACAGGATGATATTCAGCCTCCACGGAGGGAGTCGATTGGCCTGAGTGCCAATGTACCTGTTATGATTGATTAGCAGGATGATGAGGGGACTATTAATGACCCTCAGTTTCAGCAGGAGTTAGAGGAGGCCATGAACGATGGCGATGATGATGATATAGTGTCAGGTGACACTCAGCCACTTGAGGACGATGAGCCTCGCCAGAATGAAGAAGAAGTTGAACAGATTAGAGAAGTAGAGGCACACGAGCAGCAGCCCTTCGATATACTGTATGAGGTGCCCGATTGGCTTAAAGATAGAATGAGAAGAAGCCCGAGTGAGGAGACTGATCCAGCAGTTGAGATGGAAGAGTTTTTGAACCGGATCGGTGCACCTCCACCGAAGAAGAAGGCAAGAAAGTTTTCGAAGATTTCCACTGATGAGGATGGCTCTCATACTCTTCACGTAGCTGTCCCACGAGTTGAGTGTGACCGGAATGAAGCAGTTCCTGAAAATTATGTGGTCACCACTTTGGATTTGGGACGCCCTACTGGTGCTCAGATTGTTGAGGAGTGTGATAACTCCTTCCTCGCCCTCAAGGATAGGTTGTTCAAGAAAGAAGGGAAGTATAAGAAATTGAAACGAGAACACAAGGCATTAATTGGATATGTTCAGCAGTTATCTCGTTCCCGAGGGCAGGATGTACCAGTGATAGAGCCTCTGGCAGATATTCCTAGAGGGTCGATCAGCGGTTTGGTAGAGTTGGGAAGGATGGCACAGGAGGCAGATAAATGGGTCACCGGAGTTCGTGCTGAGACAGAGAAATTTATGGAGGACCTATCTTTTGCTTTTCAATAGGCCTCTACTATTTTGACACGGATGGATGCGGTGGATCATGCTTGGGGCGATGCCTCTATCTATCAGAGTAGGGTGATCCAGCGTCTTGAGGTGTTGAGGCATGTGCCATTGCAGTTGCTGATTGATGGAGGTGTTATCCGTGCCAATGACCGATATGATTTCCTCGGTATTCTTCGGCTATCACAGGCTGGCTTCTTCGATGCAGCACAGGCGGATTCAGCCAGGGTACATAAGGCTATGGCCAACATTATAGATGGAGTTCAAAACACCTTCGAGGCCATATTTGCTAGGCGGCTGAATCCAGATGAGATAAGTTTTGATAATTTGAGGGGTTTGCTGGTTCCCTTCTTCGCAGATGTTAAGACCTTTGTACAGGATGACTTTGAGAATACCGCTACATTCTCCACTTTGATCCAGAACACGCAGGACTCGTTAGCTGCTTGGAGAAAATCTTGTACAAGGCACGAGCATTCAGTCACGGTGTTAGAGTTTCAGTTAGATTGTGTTCCACCGATTTCAGTTCATGAGGTTGAGGCCGTACTTGGCAGATTTGTTGAGTTGGCAATCAGAGAGAAGGCAAATTGGAACACACTACTCGATCTAAGATCTTCTAGAAGATCAATATGGAGCATTTATTGCATTTGCTATTTTTGGGAGGAGAGGGAATCTCTTGATTCATTTAATGTACCACTCTATTCCTCGCAGCTTTTAGGGTTAGGGCTGAGGTGGCACGATTCTGGCCACTCTATTGATTGTAACCCTAGCCGTCTTTTGGGACTTGGCTAGCTATAAAAGGGGGAGTCCCCCTCATTTGTAAGGCATTAGAAAATTAGAATTAGATTAGACATTGGAGTAGTAGAGCATTAGAGCTAGATAGTGTAGCATTGTAGAGCATTTTTGCATAATTTGGAGAAGAGAGAAAGTTTTCCCTTTGAAAACTTTTGAGGAGATTGTTGTGTAACACATTTTATGATAATAGATCTTTTCATTGATGATGGAATTCGTCTTGTCATGAAATGCTAGCAAGGTTTCTTCTTCCTTTCGTATCCAAGTAGTTTAAATTCATGCAAGTAGCTTACTTTGATGTGTGGTGTTTTATTGAGATAGCTTCGCTTTATTCCATACCACTAGCGGCTTGTTGATGATAAGTTCGCCTTGTGTGGTCGACTGGAGATCGTTTTGTGTTTAACTTCGGTTGTGATTTATATGCTTATATGCGTCTGATGGTGTATGCATGTTAACTCATAATTTGAACATCTTTTGCTATTTCCCTTGAAGATTGCACCGATTTTACTGAGGCTGTCCGACGGAGGCTAGGTGAAATCC
The DNA here is from genome assembly GCA_007258455.2 of Sequoia sempervirens. NCBI lineage: Eukaryota > Viridiplantae > Streptophyta > Pinopsida > Cupressales > Cupressaceae > Sequoia > Sequoia sempervirens. Next base: position 11,695 of record VDFB02358421.1, on the reverse strand, counting down.
GGTTGAAGTCTATTGAAACGAAGCTCCACATATCCTGCATTTAGAGTAGCACATAAATTTCTTAGGCCTTAACCCCTTTTACTTTCCGCACTTTCTGATTAGTTTTAGGAAAGGAACCACATTGCCAAATCATACGCGCAAGAATCCCCTTCAAATCACATACCCGCTGCTAACTGCAAGAAATCTGAACAATTATGTAAGTCCCCTCGTAAGAACACAGCAATTCACATCAACCAAACTGGGTCTATTCGCACTTAAGGAACCTTGGAGTTGAACATGCGAACTTTCTCGCAATCTTAGCGCATGGAATACTTTGATCAAGAGAGAACGGAGTAGCCCCAAAACTATTTTGTTCTGCCGTTTGGTATGGTCACAAAAACCACATCAACAATTCTATTGTGTCATCTCTAAGTTGCACGGTTGGAGAGTCCAAAGACATTCCTTTCTATGGACTCTCCATTCATGACTACATCAAATAGGGTCCAAGTGATAGTTTGGGGTACAACAATAATTTTTTTGATAGGATCAATATCATTACTTTTGACAAGTCCATCCCATGCAATTGAATAAAACCTAAACTCATAAATAATCATATAGAATATATTGTGAATTCTAGCAATGTTATGAAGATGCAATGCTCATAGTTCATAAGCCAATCCATGGAGTTAAGTTCTACGCTTCAAGACAAGTTTATGATGCTCAATGTAGACTAGGGTCTAATGGAGTTAGTCACAATTGCAAGTACAAAAATATGCTCAATAGTGGAAGGTGGTAAGCAAGATAGATGTTATTTTGATATTTGAGTTATTTTAACTAAGCATAGTGTGGTGTTTTTGGAATCAGGCTACAAGTAGGTTTGCACCCTTGGATGTATGGAGGGGAATTTGCAGAGGATGAGAGAATACAAGATGGATTCACCATTCGTTGCATCAAGAAGGTACGAAATCTTGTCATCACAATGGATAAACACAAGGTGTGCAATGAATTCTATATCATGGGTCTAGGGAAGGCTACATAGTTTTGGGCATACAACGGTTACATTCTATTGGAGAGTTTACAATGGAATTGAAATTCAAGGGGAATGAAGTATTACTTCAAGGCATTGAAGATAGATCTAAGAGGATGAAACAAGTAGCTTGGATTGCACATTGCATTAAGACAACCATGGCCTCATCCATAGGTGAGTCATTTCATGATAATATTTGGTCTATTTTGGATATCCATGGTACAATGTTTGATGTTTATACCTCTGAGATGGCCACCAAGTAGAGGATTTCATCAAGATATAGATGTAATATCCCCATTTTGGCCATACGCTCTTCATTTGGATTTAACCTATTTCCGGAAATCCGTAGGCTAAGCTGAAGCAGGAAATTAGGGTTTTCTCTTTCAGTGCTTTTTCGGGGGTTTCCTCTTTCAAATACTGTTTAGTTGGCGTTCAGAAGATGTTGTGCAGACTTACTATTTATAGTAGTTTTCTATTTTTAGCAAGTCTATCTTTTAGCAGTATCTGTTTAGTAGTAGTTCAATCCTTTGCAATCCGATGGTTCAGTTTGGCTTTTTGATGGTTTTGAAGTGAACTTACTATTTTTGGCATTGGCTATTTTTAGTAAGTCTAATTTTGGCAGTAGCATCATTTGTAGTATCAGCTCAAGTCATCATTCTATTTTTGGCAGAATTAGTTTGGGCATTGGTTTTGGCTTTGGCTTCTATCTCTCAATGGACTAAGTTTATACTTAGTCAATTTTATGTTACTCAGTTGTACCCCACGCCTAGGAGTGATAACTTCATGTTGTTTTTAAAGAGGGGACATTATGGGATCAATTGTGCATTTAATGATTTATTAAATGCTTTATTATTGCATTATTAAGTTGGACGCCTAAAGGGAGGTTGAATAAAGTTTTATTATTTCAAAAAGTAAAATGCTTAAAGGTGGCGTCCCTCTTGGAAGTTGAAGTGATTCAACTTCTTGGAATTTGAAGTGATTCAATTGCCAATTGAAGCTTATATATTGAGGCTTTGAGAAGAGTTCTTGATCTTTTGAAATATTGTAAAGTTATGCTGCTGGTTTGAAACCCAGAATCCGGCTAAGGGAAAGCTTAGCAATTCCACTCCATTCTTCGGACCTGAAACTATGGTTCCCTAGATGGTGGATTGAGAGTGTGCTTCATTCAAAAGTGCACATTGGGCATCATTGTTGGAGAAATTGATGTTATTTTCAGTTTAGAGCTTGCTGGTCTGTTCATGGCTGAAGTAGAATTTCATTTGCAGCTCTTTGGGTGATTTTAATTTGGTTATGGGCATTTGTCCCATGGATTCCTATGCTTGTGGCGCCCTATTGTGCAAATTTTCAGATTTTATTGTGAGCTCTCCAATTTTCTAGAGAGGTTGCCCTCTTCTTAGGGCCGTACCATTCTCATTAAGTGGTTATTGACATATGTGCCTTTATTCTTTATGAGTTTGGCTTTGTTTAACACTTGCTAGTTGGACGCCTTACTTTAGAGTTCATTGCTTTCAATCTTGGGCGTTTTGGAGCAAGTTTGAAGAAGTTATAATCCATTTGGTTATTGTGAAGTTGCTGGTCTGCATTCTAAATTGTTGGCATTTACAGATTAGACTTAATTCTTTCCAAGTTATGCATTATTTCTTGGAAATCTTTGCTGCTAGTTCTTGAGCAGTCCTTTTGAAGAAGACAGGAGCTTTGGGGATGAAGTTAAGAACAAATTATTGATGGCTAATTGCTGGTAAGAAATCTCAGTTTGCTGGTTTTATATCAGATTCATCATTAGTTCAGATTTTGGCTTAGTTTTCAGTGATTGAAAACTCTGGAAGTGTGAGAGATCTTCTTTCTTCAATGTACATTGATTATACATCAATTAACACTTATAATTTGCAGTAGTTCTCTTCATTGTAAGGCTGATAACAGTAGTACTATTTCAATCCGTTTAATTGCTGCTTTATTTGTGTTTAATTATATCATTGTAACCCCTGGATGGTTTACCGCCAGTGTGGAAAAAAAAGAACTTGCTAATTCTCTCATTGTACCCACTGAAAAAGTGGTGAATTCCCACTCATGAGTGGATGCCCGCCGCAACGGATGAATTAGTTGAATTGTTTGTAGCTTTCCCCCCACTGTTTAAGTTTATTTCAGTTTTGTAATCAATTAACTCATGAGTGGTTGAGTGGAAATCTTTCATGGCTAGTTCACTGCCTAAGTTTATTTCAGTTTTGTAATAATTGCTCTGCCATATGTTAGCACCTCGCCTTCAAAGGGATCTTGTGTGCACATTCTTGGCATTGAGTTTATTTTACAGTTCTAGTTGTAAGCAATTTCAGTTGTTGAGTTATTTGATCCTAGAGATCCTCTGACCATATGCCTGCCCCTCTTCCTTCAGTGGTTTTAGGGCGCATTCTTGGTTAGAGTTGCTTTGATAGAGTTTTGGTTTTGGCGCTAACGCTAATCAAATTGGCCAAGTGTTGGTTATTGTGTAAAAGTTGTGCCAAAAAAATTGGTTAGGATAATTGCTGGTAAGGATGGTAGATTTCATATCATGAGCTTGCAGGAACTATTTCAATTGACAGGTATTGGATTTATTTTGAGCACAATTTACTACCCTCACATAGTTGACAAACAAAATGAGCAAACACATGGATTGAAAAGAACTTAAGGAGCTATAGCACTTCCTATTACATGTCTACAATTATTCATCCATTTCTAGCACCATATTGTTGCTGATGCGTTGTCCAAGAGACCCTATTTATTTCTAGTATGTCAAAGGAAAGAAAAATATTATTGTTGATGCGTTGTCTAGGACACCCTATTTGTGCTATTTAGTTGAGATATCTGCTGATTGGAGAGAGCTGATTACAATAGAATATGTTAAGGATCCTTGGGCTATAGGTATTCTTGATGGTAGCACACAAGATGACAAGTACAAGGTAACTAATGAACTAATCTTCTATAAGGAGAGGATTTACTTGGTACCTAATTTGGGACTTCAAGAAATTTTTTTGAGGACTTTCCATGATGCGCCTATGGCTGGTCACCCAAAGTTTTTCAAAACATATAGGTAGATCTGGGAGAGGTTTACTTGGAAAGGGCTCAAAAATGAGGTCCTTAAGTATATGTCAGGGAGTGTTCCACATGCTAGCAGAACAAAAATGAGCACACCTATCCAGTTGGGTTGTTGCAGCCCCTGCCTATTCCCAATCAGAAATGGGAATGTATTTCTATGGATTTTATCACTGGGCTACCGAAGGTTCAGGACAAAGATTGTGTGTATGTTGTTGTTGATAGATTGACAAAATTTGCTCATTTCTTTGCCATTTCAACTTCATATATAGCAGCATAGGTAGTTGATTTATTTTTCAGAGAGATTTTTAGGCTTCATGGGATGCCTAGGAGCATAGTGAGTGACAAGGACAACAAGTTCCTAAGTCTATTATGGTAGCAGCTTTTTAGATTGAGTGGGACTAAACTCATTCCGAGCATTAGTTATCACCCACAAACCGATGGGTAGACAAAAATAGTGAGCAAGTGGGTGGAGGCGTATCTTCGAAATTACATATCAAGGTAGCATAAGGCATGGGTTAAATGGTTGCACCTTGGTGAGTACTGTTACTTCATTTACCACGTCTATCAGGATGTCACCTTTCATGGCACTGTACGGATATGAATCCTTGAGCTTCATTGATCTAATTTTTGGGGATAGTAAGGAACCTAAGACTAGGGATTTATTACAAGAAAGTCAGGATATAATGAAATTCCTGAAAGAAAACTTGCAGCAGGCTGTAGAAACCCTTGTTTCCCGTTTTTTGAATCTGACTGATTTTGTTTGTTTTTTTGCGTTTTTTGACTGTTTTTTTGGGTTTTTGCATAAATATTGAAAATGGTGATTTTGCAATAAAATAATATAAAATCTAAATAAATTCTTACAACTCCGGAAATGACAGAATCTATTACAAATACTGATGCCAGACTATTATTTAATCTTCTGAAATGATTACAATGAAGATCCAATAACATGCAAATAAAAAGGCAACGATTTTTTTATGAAAGAACCTGGTGTTTGCAGCAATGGATGATCTTCCAGAAGATGTACGGCTGAAAGGAAATAATCACTTTCTCCCTCTGTGAATGTCAGCTAATGATGCCAGAAAGGTAGGCGCCTCCAGAGATGAAACCAGATGATAAAAAGAGAAGGCGATTAGCACTGGCTGAAAGGTACGGCCTCTTGAATGGTACGGATCTGCTGTAGAAGGTACGGCTGTAGCAGCAGCAGCATTAAATGAAAAGTACGGCCCTCTGTAGATTCCTTGACTTCAATAAAAATATGCGCCTTGGTTGTAAGATGCTTCTGGATGAAAACCTAATAAAAAACTCTGAAGATAAATGATCTCATAATGCTTTGTAATTTCTTCTGGATGAAGAAATCCCTCTGCCTGGCAATAAATCGGATATCTCACACCCTCTGAACTGCTTTCATTGGAGATGGCTCGTTCCCCAATGCTCTGAGACTGAAACCCTTGGCTTCCGTGCTCTGGTCAAGACTTGATCAATTTTCAATTCCAATAACATAATGGCTCGAATTCCAATGAAAATGCCTTATACTCATGAAAAGTGCAAATTCCTTAAAGATAGGGATCATTAAAAGAATTCGACTTTTATTGTTTAATTATTCAATAGTCTCCAGCCAAATTTTTAATCATAAATTATAATCGTCAAATGGCCCCTTCCATGATGGGCGACCCCTTCATCAGTCCACTTAAGTTATAATATTAAAATATTATAACTTTATAACATATGCTCCAAAAATGATTAATATTTAATTAATCAATTAAATATTAATATCTCCCTGGAAATGAGTCGGATTTACGAACCGTCTGAAGCTGGTGACTAAGTGGATGATTCTGCACCTGATCAATCCATACTGCTAAAAATAGCAAGGGTGCCTCGCTGAGTGCCAGATACTGCTAAAAATAGCAACTCAGGCTAAAAGTGTCCGAATGAGCCCGAACGAAAGCCAACTGATCAAATACTGACAACTGAAGCTGAGCCAAGCTCCGTCAAGACCCTCTATCCATCCTATCAGCCTACGAGGGTCGCATAATAGGCTAATCCTGTGCTCTGAGAGATGTCAACTAGAAGGGGACATGACAGTCCACCCCTCCTGAAATTGCTTGTCCTCAAGCAATCTCAACTCCGGATGCTGCAGAATATCCTCGCTCTCCCATGTAGCATCCTCCATAGGCAAATCTCTCCATTTCACTAGATATTCCCTGATAGTCCTCTTACGCAACTGTCTCTCCTGTACTCAGGATAGACTCAGGTACTAGAATCAACTTTCCCTCATCATCTAAGGGAGGTAGAACTGCAGATGGTACCACCATGATGTCCCCAGCCTTCTTGAGAGGTGATACATGAAAAACATTGTTGTACCACTGCTCTCTGCTTGGGAAGCTCAAGCTCATAAACTACCTCTCCAACCGCCTCGGGGATCACGAAAGGACCCGTATCTGAAGTAATAGCTTCTCTAACCCTTTTCCTCGAGTAGGCGTGATGGAACTCGCGACGACATAAAGATAAACAATGTCACCCACCTCAAAATGCCTCTCCGTCCTCTTCTGATCTGCGTACTGTTTTTGCTGATTTTGTGCCTTGGCAATATTCTCCTTGAGAGCCTTCATAGTATCCTGACTCTCCTATAACCAGTCTCCAGTACTCGGCACTCTACTGTCACTCAATAGCAAATCTAGAAAACTCGGTGCCTCATAACTGTACAACGCCATGAAAGGTGACATCTGAATGGTCATATGGAATGTCGAGTTATAACAATACTCACACAAATGAATCCATTTGACCCACGCCTTCTGCTGCCCTGCAATATAATTTCTGAGGTAACCTTCCACCCACTTATTTACTATCTCCGTCTGCCCATCTGTCTGCGGGTGGTAACTGGTGCTCGGTGTAAGCTCGGTCCCACAAAGTCTGAATACCTCCTGCCAGAAGTGACTCAAGAACCGACTATCTCTGTCGCTCACGATGCTCCGAGGCAACCCATGTAGTCCGAATACCTCACGGAAGAAGACCTCTACTACCTGTGTAGCTGTGTAGGTGGTGGTAATCGGAAAGAAGTGGGCATACTTCGTCAGCCGATCCACAACTACATATATGCAATCTCGCCCTTGGGCTTTAGGCAAGCCCGTAATGAAGTCCATCGACAGGCATTCCCACTTCCTGTCAGGAATCGGAAGTGGCTGCAATAAACCTGCCGGGTACGTGTTCTCCTGCTTGTTCTGCTGACAAACAGGGCACTCACGCACGTACTGAAGAACATCAGCCTTGAGTCCTCTCCAGGTGAATCTCTCCCAGACCGTCAGAGGGTTTTGAACTCTCTAATGTCCTCGGGATGTGGTAAGAATCGCCATGAAAGGCTCGCATGACAATGTTCTTCACCTCTGAACCCGGGATCAAATATATCCTGTTCTTGTAAATGATCAAATCATTCACAAGCGTGTACCTGGTATCAATCGTCGATCCCTCAACAATGCTGGAGGCCCAAGTATCCTTGGCATACTCTGCCACAATCATATGCCTCCAATCCTCTGAAATGTGAACCATAGAGCTCAAATGAGGCCTGCGTGAAAGAGCATCAGCTACTACGTTCTGTGTACCTTTGATATACGAGATATCAAAGTCATAGGCCTGCAATTTACTAACCCACTTCTGCTGACGATCATTGAGATCTTGCTGCCCCAAGAAGTGTCTCAAACTGTTATGATCAGTTTTGATGCAAAATTTGCTGCCAACAAGATATTGTCTAAATTTTGCTAAGGCATGCATTATAGCGAGCATCTCCTTATCATAAATGCTGTAAAGTCTCTCTGGCCCTCTGAGTTTACGGCTCTCATATACAATAGGGTGCTTGTCCTGCATAAGCACCGCACCAATGCCCTCACCTGATGCATCGCACTGAAGCTCGAAAGGCTTCGAAAAGTCAGGTAGTGCCAACACAGGGCATGTAGTCATCAACTCCTTAAATCTCATAAAACACTCCTGTGCCTCAAGAGTCCAAATAAATGCACCCTTCTTCAGTAAATCTGTCATAGGGGCTGCATGTCGTGAATAACCATTCACGATTCTGCAATAGAACCCACACAAACCTAGAAACCCTCTCAACTGTGTCAGGTTTGCCGGTGTAGGCCAGTCAATAATAGCGCGGATCTTTTCAAGATCCATCCGCACTCCCTCTGCACTGATAATGTGACCTAAATATAACAATTCGGTCATCCCCAAATCATTTGAGCCCCTTTGAAGGCATAAGGACTTCCCTCTGCATTACTAACACAGCTCTGGTGAGCTAAATGTTCTCTCGCTAAGTCTCCGGCCAGAATAAGGATATCATCGAAGAAGACCAATACGAATCTCCTCAGCAGTGAATGAAAAACCCTGTTCATCGTGGACTGAAATGTAGCTGGCGCATTAGTGAGCCCAAATGGCATCACTACAAACTCGAAGTGCCCACAATGACAACGGAAGGCAGTCTTCTCGATGTCCTGCTCACGAACCCTGATCTGATGATACCCTGACCTTAAGTCAATTTTAGTGAAGTAACATGCACCATGGAGCTCATCAATAAGCTCGTCTATACGAGGTATTGGATACCTGTTTTTGATCGTCCTCTTATTCAGGACTCTATAGTCAATGCACATGCATAAGGTGCCATCCTTCTTCTTTACCAAAACAACCGAAGAAGCGAATGGTGATTTGCTAGGTCGAATGTGACCCATAGCAAGTAACTCCTTGATCGTTTTCTCGATCTCATCTTTCAGCCTCTTAGGATGTCTATAGGGCGTAATCATAACGGGCTTAGCGCCCTCCTCAAGCTCAATAATATGCTCAATGCCCCTGTCTGGAGGTCTCTCTGGTGGAATATCACTGAATACCTTATCATGCTTGATTCTCAACTGCTGTATGTCGGGATGATATTCAGTCTTCTGCTGTCCCTCCTGTATAGGTGCCAAAGTGCACTCAGCAGCCCACTCTACCATATCGTGATGCATGAGCCTCTCCATCCGACGAAAAGAAATTGTTTTGATGTTGCTGTCCCGAATTGCCTTTAGGATATGTGTCTTCCCGTCAACATCAAAACGGATCTCCATGTCCTTGAGACGAAGAGTGACTTCCTCAAGTGAATGAAGCCACTTCATGCCCAAGACCAAATCAATGTCTCCCATGTTAACTATGTAGTAATCAGCCTTGAACTCATAATTGTTCAAGTGTAAAGGGAGATCCTTAATCATGCGTTCACACCTCAAAGTGTATCCACGGGCCACCTAACCCTAATGCCCTCAACCTCGCTGATCAGTCCGCTTTCAACAAATCTAGCATCTATGAAATTGTGTGTGGCTCCCTCAGATCAAGAAGGGAATGACCCTTCCGGGTCTCCGCCAACACTCCACCTAATCCCCGAAGAGCCCTCCTCACAAATGCTAGAGTGCTGCCTCCTCGTGATTCCGGCTCGACTCGTCAGCTTTAGGTCTCAAGCCCGCCTCTAACTCTTAGAACTCTCCCCGCTGTTCGGAATTCCTCTCGACCGGAATCTCAGGCACACGCTTCCACATCACCTCGGGATTTGCCTTGCCCTTAGGCCTCAAAGGACAATCATGATTAGCGTCATAGGGACCTTTGCAGTAGAAGCAAAGCTTCTTCCTGCGTAGATCGTTAACGGCCTCTCGATCCAAAGGTGGTGCTGCTGATTTACCCTTTGAATCATTCTTGAAATCTGATTTCTCTTTGTTAAAATCAGACTTCTCTCTGTTTCTGTTAAAGCCCTTATTGTCCCTGAAAGAAGAAGAACCTCTGGAGTTGAATCTACTGGAAGGTGCTACCAACTCCATACTACGTGCCTTCTTCATCGCTTCCTGTAATGACGGAGGATCAAAAGCTTTGATCTAGCCTCTCAATGGCTTTGTCAAACCCTCCATGAAGAGTACCACAAGTCGTCTCTCTGAAATATTCGAAACCATAACTGATAACTTCTGAAAGTCACCAATATACGACTCCAGGCTGCCACTCTGTCTCAACTGAGCCAAGTCTCTAAAGTAGGATTCTGGATCCTTCCTATCAAACCGCTCCACCAACCTATCCACAAATTCCTGATATGATGTGATCCTGTCATGCTGTAGCGTCACCATACCGTGGTGCCACCAGTCGTAAGCTACTCCCTCTAGATGCAGTGTCGCATATCTGATAGCATCCCTCTCAGCCATCGGACGCAACGTGAGAAATGTGTCCAGCTTACTAATCCATGCCTGAGCTGTCACCTTACCACTACCATCGAACATCGCTAGATTGAGTCTGTTCGTTGCATGCTTCAGATCATTATTCTGATATCTAGGTCTCCTATCCTGTCGATCTCTGTGATGCTCTCTCCTCTGCGTAACAAATCTGTCAAAGGAGATCCTCTCTCTGACATCTGGTGGTACTAACTCCCACTCCTCGTTCGCTGCCATAAGTGTGTCTGCGAACAACTCCTCATGCTCCTCACCTGCCATAGCCTCATCGGCCTCCTGTCTCACAAACGTAGGCCTAGTGGGCCTGCTGGCTGTCCTAGGAGCTCTCCGTGATCCTGCATCACTCCTGTCCTCGTCACGATATGGTGATGGTCTCCTCGGAGTACCCAATCTCTGAAGTGCTACTGTCAACTGCTGCAATACATCATTAGACTGCCGTTGACCTGCTCGTAAATCGCTAAGAGCGAGTAGAACCTCTGCATCGTCCTGATCCCTAGGGTTTTGAGGGATCTCTGTTCTAGGTACATCTGTTCTGTCAGCCATAACTCCTGGCTGCTTGACCAAACCCTGTTGCCTGTCAATCAAGGCTCGCCTGCGTGTATAATACCTGTGTGACCCAACCTCTTCTGGCTGCATAAGAGTGCTAAACCCTCAGGATGGCAGGATTTAGCTCTGATACCACTGTAGAAACCCTTGTTTCCCGTTTTCTGAATCTGACTAATTTTGTTTGTTTTTTTGCGTTTTTTGACTGTTTTTTTGGGTTTTTGCATAAATATTGAAAATGGCGATTTTGCAATAAAATAATATAAAATCTAAATAAATTCTTACAACTCCGGAAATGACAGAATCTATTGCAAATACTGATGCCAGACTATTATTTAATCTTCTGAAATGATTACAATGAAGATCCAATAACATGCAAATAAAAAGGCAACGATTTTTTTATGAAAGAACCTGGTGTTTGCAGCAATGGATGATCTTCCAGAAGATGTACGACTGAAAGGAAATAATCACTTTCTCCCTCTGTGAATGTCAGCTGATGATGCCAGAAAGGTAGGCACCTCCAGAGATGAAACCAGATGATAAAAAGAGAAGGCGATTAGCACTAGCTGAAAGGTACGGCCTCTTGAATGGTACGGATCTGCTGTAGAAGGTACGGCTGTAGCAGCAGCAGCATTAAATGAAAAGTACAGCCCTCTGTAGATTCCCTGACTTCAATAAAAATATGCGCCTTGGTTGTAAGATGCTTCTGGATGAAAACCTAATAAAAAACTCTGAAGATAAAAGATCTTTGAATGCTCTGTAATTTCTTCTGGATGAAGAAATCCCTCTGCCTGGCAATAAATCGGATGATATCTCACACCCTCTGAACTGCTTTCACTGGAGATGGCTCATTCCC
>VDFB02358420.1:0-29996 GCA_007258455.2 Sequoia sempervirens | reverse complement strand
CAAGAGAGTCTTCAATTGGAAAAAATTCTGAAAGGAAACTCTCATCTTCTTTAAAAATTTGGAGATTTTTATGCTCCAGCATATCATTGACTACATCAGTATCAAATCCTAAGATGCACCCAAGCTTCAACATCTCACATAAACCTGCCACAAGATCAGGATGTTCTGTTAATAGACCTTTTGAAACTACCTCAGCAAATTCAGTTGCCAAGGACATCTTTGCCTTTGGATTGTGTGGATCAGATTTTTGTACCAAGATCCTCTTGCTATCTTTTTCCCACCGCACAAGAGAGTGTGCAGAGACTTTAATGTGCTCTGTTTTATCATCTTCAGTTATTACTGTCAAAGTGTACATGACTGGAAAAGGTTTAGCGGCTTCATAAGCTGAAGAATCCAAAAGAGCTCTCACAATTTCATGTCTTTTATCTGCTCGCATTTTGAAGGATGGATATGCAAGATATCCAAGGATAATTATATACAAACCTTTTCCGAACAAACCTTTTCCTGCTTCAAGCCTGTGCAAAGAGATGTCAGTTGAAACAGACAGCTCTTTTTTCTCTACTGCTTGTGATATTTTTCGAGCTCCAAGTGACTCGTAGATTGAGAACAATAAATCCAATGGTATTTGAGGATCTGAAGGGTTAGGATACCATGCAAATTTGATCATTGTAGAAGATTTTCTAAATAACTCTTTCAATGAAAGATCATCTGGAATAAATGTCTCATTAAGCGCACATAATTGGATCTGTCCACCGCTTCTGTGAACTGGGAACTTTAGACCTTGCTTTCCTAACTTTGCTTCTATAGCTGAACGGGATTGACTCCAGTGCTTTAGAATATTCCTCCAAACTGAACAGCATCCGGGCTCAGTTACTACATGATTACTCCTTATCCAGTCCAACCACAATTTGCAGTAATCCTGGAGCCTGGGATGTAGAGGCACACCGAGATTGCTAGAGAAAAAGGGAAGTACTGTGTCTTCATAAAACCTTTCCAGGATTTGTAAGCTGCCATAGAAGAGGCCATTGTCATCATGGACTACACACATTTCAGAATCCTTCCACTCACCTGCAAGTCCATGACTGCGTGGAATCCAAATTTTGAGCGAGCTCGAGTGACTAGGCGGCCAATGGAAACGGTGAAGATATTTGTAAAGCCTTGTTATGACTTCGAAATCTGTGTGGGTTTGGACTATTTTGGCAACTACTTCACATCCCATCCCAAACTCAACAACCACCCCAATTCGTTGGAGGGCACTCTTGAATTTATTCATGTTCTTATTGTAGAAACTACAATCTATAAAAGAAAGGTCGTTTAGCTCTACACCAGCCGATGACCATTCAGTATTGTACAGAAAAGATAAATTTGGAGACTCGTACCCTCGGTGCGTTTTTAGCCATTTCCCTTCCATGATACTACTTTGGAATCTGTTGGGCAGGGACTCATTGCAGAGCGCAGTCAAATCGTGAATCCACTCTAACAGCAGAACAGCTTGATCTTCTCTGATGGGAGAGGAAACTGCAGGCAATCTAGCATTGGGGGGTTTAAGCTTGGGAATGTCCACAGCTCCAAGTCCGTTTCTCATAAACGACTCCAGTTCATCTTCCCTTCCTTCTCTTAGTCCACCGGCATTTGCTTTCATGTAAGCAGGCGACAGTGTAACAATCCCTTCTGCAGCCCATGGATTGTTTCCTATTAGCTGGTGCCACTTGCCCATAGATGGAGGCACAAGTTTAGCTTTGCAACTACTTACTATGGATCCCGAATCACTGACTACAGGCAATTCCTTGCACAAAGTGAGCACCTCTGTTGAATTCATATAACCATTGACAGACGAGAAATGCAAAAACTGAGCCACACGGATTATGAATTCCTTACTTCTAGATGTCTTAACTTCTTCCAGAAGCTGCTTACAAAAACTTGAAACAGAAAGTTCAGTGATCTTAGCATATCGATCTAGCCATTTCCGCAATCTTGACTGTTCATAATAGCCCAAACTCTGCACGGCCATCTGTGTTGCATTTGGCATGAATTTGTAATGTGGAGCATTTCCCAGCTCTTTGCTCCACCTTGTCAACCATGCAATATCTCTTTCTTCCGAGGAAATGTATATTTTTCTTCCCTTAGTAGATATATCCGACAAACTTGCCCACCCTACACCATTGGAACCATTGTCAAACTTAAAAAGAGGAAATTGCCGGAGAGAGCTTGGAATTCCTCCATTCCAAGCATCAGCAATAAAGCAAAGGAGTTTCACATATAAATCCTCAGAGAAATTTGCAAGCCAACCAGGCGTACTTCGAATACATATGGAGTACCAGTCATTGGGCACATATCCCACGCCCAAGAAATCCAGAGAACTTGAGTTGTCAAGGCAAGAGTGTATTACGAAAACTCCAGTAGACAACAGAGCACTGGGCTTTTCCAGGCCTTCTTCGGTTGCTTCTTCTAATATGCTTCTAAAGCCTGGAAGTATTCTGCGAGCTCGAATGGGCATGCAGTAAGCATTTTCAGGTTCACATAAGATGACTTTTTCTGTCCTGAGCTTGGCTTGGATTCCTTCCCGAATTCCTCTTAGCTGCAGATAATAGGGAAAACTAATGGGGAGGTATCTGAAGCAATATGATCTCGCAGAGGGAGGAGCCCCTCTCACACTCTTCACAAGAGCAAGGAAAGCTTCACAAAATGCTGAGGGAATGCAGTCAAGTATCCCTTGATTCCACTTATTGTCCCAAAGAATACTTTCCCTTGAGGACGCCAACAAAAAATCTGCTTGAATTATGAAGGGCAATCCAGTGATTATTTCTGTGGGAAGAAATGCATAAATACCAGCACCTACCCTGTTCCCAGTGGTAACTCGACCTTCACGGGGAAAAGCAAGTGTTACCATCCAATTGTCAATGTCTCTTCTCTCCTCTACCCGGTTGTTCGAATTCACTGGAAATCGTTGCCTCCACATGTAATAACTGCATTCTCCATTCGATTTCCCTTTTTCCTCTGCCGATAGATGGAGAATAAATGATTCACGTCCCTCATTCTTCAAATTCTGAAATGCTATTTCCTGAGACACAGAGACTGCATTCACCCGGGGATTCTGATTTTGGCCATCTTCACTGACGGAGAGTCTTTTAATTTTGGACATAAACAAAATGACTTCTGGATGTATGTTTGCAAGCTGGTCCTTCACCCCTTCCACCTTCTCAGGGCGTAAAGGGAGAACTATGACAGTATTGGGAAGTTCACGTTGGCGTTGGCTACTATATACCTTTTTCAGATCTTCAATGTTAGGCTTGTCAATCCACTCTGGAACTATATACCCAATTTTGACCCCAGATGGAGGGATTTCATTGAATCGAATTTTATATCCGTTGCTGAAATACAGCCGACTACCAAAGAACACTTTTAGTCCAACTCTGAAATTAAATGAAAAGAGATATCCCTAGAGAAACCAAAAAGAAAACAGAACCCCAAACAGTATCGAATGGAGGAAACCAAACCAGTATGGCGAATCCGACTTTAAGACATTCATTATAAAAAATTTAAGAAATTAATTTCAACCACAAATATGGTAATTGATGGAACCATTGGAAAACTATATAACAGCCATTGGTGGGAGTTTACAACTTAATTAATTTAGGTGTGAACTAGTATCGAAGGACAAGTACTGCATGTTCATTTCTCAGATTCTATAATCTGCAATAAACAACATTCCTGTAAGTGTTTGCCGAACGCATGACTCATGCAATCATCAAGTGCTTCAAAGTACAGACCTCCTACAATGGTGCACAACTCATGAGAACACTGAAGAATTACCTTTAAAATGCATAGAGACTCTTTCTCTCCAATGTAATCTCCTGCCCTTCCAATGTAATCCCCCGCCCTGAAAGGAAGCAGAGATCATGAGGGCCACCATGGCAGCATGGCCATGGAAACCAAAATTCGGTTTTATAATCTCAGCTGCTTGACGTCCAACATTTTTAAAGGGAAACATTAGTGGGTTCTTTTGATCCCTCAAATTTTTCAGAGAAACACTTTAATAAGGGAGAACAACTTGGAAGGACTTCTGTTCCATGGATTCAATTGGTCTCCTTTGATCCATGGGTTGTGTACCTTAGGTTTGTTTCTTTCAGCTCTTTTGCTGATTGTATGTTATTGTATAGCAATCTTTGTGTTGTTTGTTTCTTTGTTGCTGCTCTTTGCTACTTTGTTGGGCTTTGTTTTATCTTTCCCACTTTATATATGAGAGTTTGACCCCTTTTAATAACTCACCTTTACCATTAATCAAAATTTAAAATATGTTTAAGTAAATAAAATAGTTCAAAACTAATATTTCTCAGTATTTTTTAGATAAATATATTTAAAATATCTATACTGAATTTTATCTACATATGCCCAATAAACTAATTTTCAAAAATAAATACTATAGATCTAAAAACAATTCATCTTATTTACTAATACATCTACTTAAAAAAGATGTTAATCACTTCAAATATAATTTTAAAAGTTTAATTCATAAAGAAGAATGAAGCCTTATAATCACAACAACCACCATAAAAGAATGAAAAAATATCAACTTCATCACAATAATAACTTGTACAATAAAAATTTATACAAGAGACAACTTTCATTTTAAAATTCTTTATTCAATTCTATACACAGTATGAAGAGAAAAACACTATTCAACAATATAGAAAAGATGAGACCCCACCTTGACTATTAAACATGAAAATAATATAAACACTAATACAACAATAGAAAGAAGTAAAAGAAAACAAAAAAAACCAAAAAAAAAAGGAAGATAGAGCCATCAACCTCTTCACAACATATTTCTGCACCATAATCCATGACTTTATTGTAAGATGTAATCAACATTAAATGCATGAATTTTTGTAAATTTTCCACTCTTTGAGAGACCCAAATGGAAGTTAATCTCAGAAGGAATTTAAGAACAGATGACCCACATCCCTGCTAAAGCAATAAAGCTACAAAGGTAATCCATTTTGTGGTATCAAAACTCAATTTACACACCTCTTAGCTGGAGTGAATTCACTCTCAAATAACTAATGGACATAGAACAGAGGTAAGTACAAACCAAACACTCAGCACAGAAGACTCACTATAACAGCTCAGACACTAAACAATGGATTTTAAAGGCACAGGTAGATACCTTTCTCTCCAATGTAACCTCCCTGCCTTTTACCCTTTTTGGTGGATCGTCCAACACTGCAGAGGGATTCAATGTTTCGGGAAGTGAAGCCCTTCTCATTGTTAAACACCAGCAGAGTAGCAGGGGCTCCCACACCACACACGTCTCTGCTCGTAACCACAAATTCCAATGATGGTTCAACATCAGCTGCATACTCATTGTCTTCTGCATTCTGCCAAATCAGAACCACCCAAACCTCAATTTTACAGACCAAAAAAAAGGAAACAGTATGAATTGTATAACCCAGAAAGCTACCTGTATGAGCTCCATGAGAAAATGGACATCCTTGGTGTAGAGTTCTGCTGAGAGATGTCTAACAGCATGATGGAGATCTTCAGTAAGGGGGTTGTCTTCTCCACCTATGGAAAATTTATTTCTTCTTATCTCTTCAATATGCTGTCTTGGAGTCGCCATTGCTGAGAGCAGAATTCAATGTCCTATTAAACAAATTAGGCAAGTATATATCAAAATATGATATGCATAAGAATTGTATATATGTTCTGCAACCAATTTCACATCCAGAAAACCAAAATAAAAGCAATGCCAACCTTCTGCACCTTCAGTAAGCAAAGCAAAGCACCTTGAAATGTATCTTAAAAAATACATGCATTGGTTTCTACAGAGGTTAATAAACAAAATTCAATCATGCAAAGATTCAAAATAAGGTTAGAATCGTCTACAACCTCTAACAGTGTCTCAGATGCATGCATAAAGATAAAACGAGTTATTGGACTATTCAAACTCAAAGTAGTTGTTTGTCTGCTGTTTTTAAGACTCCGACTCCGCTAATTCTTTTATTTATTTATTTATTTTTATTTTGTTTTGTTCTTTTGTTTTAATTCATATTTAACTAGCATGGCATCACGGAAATTCATCTTCACCAATTCATCAATAGAAAATTCACGGCCAACAATTCACCGTGGGGAAATTCAAGGCCATGACAATTCACCGTGCGAAAAAATTAATTGCATAAATTTTTGGCGGTTATATATATTAAATTTAATTATATAGATTAAATTTAAGATATGTATGCTAGTAGCAGTTGTGGCACAATACATAACATGAATTAATATATAATTATACAATATTATTTTATTATTATTAGATAAATAATAATATTTTAGTATATTTAATATAAAAATTTAATATAAGTTATGGTTAGGGGTCAAACATGGTTAGGTTCAAACTTTTATTAGGGTTGAGGTTCAAGTTTAATTAGGGTTAGGGTAAAGGTTAAAATAGGGTTGAATTAGGGAAAAACCTTTGAGTTAGGGTTAGGGTTGAATTAATGTGTGTTTTTTGTTTATACCTGCTGATTGAGCGTATTGTCTTATTTATTAATTAATTGAAATTTAAAATAATTTTAATTAATTAATAAATAAGACAATAGGCTCAATCAACAGGTATAAACAAAATGCACAATATGGTCATATGTGCATCCAACATATTGGATAGATAGATGTATTAAGCAAGTAATATATGGAAGATATATAAATTTTTTTTAATTTTTGAATTTGTAATATGTTTCTTTTTTTAATTGGTATTTTAGTAGGTTGCTAAAAATTTATTGTGTAGGTGACAAGTACATATTGTTGAAATCATAAAATTTATTTTTGAAAATGAGAAAAATGATTGAAGATAAATAACATAAAAGATAATGCAATACATGCACAATACCTTCACTTGAAACCCTTCTTTCTTCTCAGATAGAGTTGAAGTAAAGTGCACCCTAGCTCCACTTGATGTGCTTTTTTGATGTGTTGATGGAGGAATGTGGTTGCTTATGAAACCAACAACATGATTGTAGGATTGATATGATGATGAATGATCAAATAGATAGAATGAGAACAAGGTAATTGAAGTTTAAGTAGGTTATGGATGAAGTAGATAGAAAATGGCATAACAATAGCATGAAAAGAGATGTCCAAATGGGGTGAGAGGCCTTTCATTTATAGAATTTCCAAGTCAGGGATAAGGACCAAGATAGATTGGTTGATGGATGGCTAAGATTGAATGAGGATTAGGGTTAGGCTCAAAGATGTAGTTATGTGACAAATGTCACAGAGTGATAAGGTCTAGGTTTAGGATTTACATTAGGGCAACATCTCTATGTGAATGGCTAGGATTTGGAGATGTATGAAATGGATGGATGAGATGAAAAGTTGGTTTGAATTTTGACAAGTGTCTAAGTTCAATGAATCTAAACAAGGTCTTAGTTAGTTATGTGACTCAATATTTAATTAAAATAATAAAATTATTTAATGAATTATTAGAGAAGGGTGATGTGGAAGGATAAGGTAATTAAATAAATAAAAAATATTTATTTAATTAAAGTGGCTATGAAGGCGAGGGATAAATTAATTAAATAAATAATAAATGTCTATTTAATTAAAGTGGGGGATAAATGTGAAGGATAGATTTATTAAATGCATAACAAATATTAATTTAACTAAAATAGGAGGATAAAGATGAAGGATAAACTAGCATACATATATTAAATATTAACATATATAAAATATGCCGAGAGTTATCATTATTAGGCGCATATTGCACTGAGAAAAATGATGAAAATAGGTGCCTCGAGAATGATGAAATTAATGATTATAAAATTGAAGATAATGAATCTGTTGGAATTACTAAAAAGCATGAGTGTTATTTAAATTTTTTTATATCATTTTTTATATTTTATAATTGATTTAATTTAGTATTCTATTTAATAATATTTGTTTGAGTTAAATGTGCCACATTTTAACTTAAAAACATTGTAAGGTGAATTATATATTGTGTATTTTAACTTTTATTTTTAAAAACCATCTTCTATCTATTATAATTTTCTTGTAAACAACTCTTGTTTTGAACTTTACTGGATTTCACTAATTTTATTTTTAAATAGTTAATAAATTTCACTAATGCAATAAACTATTTTCTTTAATGCATTTATTGGAGTAAATAACATACTACTCTACTTAATGCATTTATTGGATTAAATAACATATTGTTAATGCATTTACTATATTAAATAACATATTGTAATGTATTTATTGTATTCATCAAATATAGCAATCTATGTGATCAAATATTCAAAGGGGAAATTGATGAATAGACATAAGTATATTAACGTGAATACAATAAAAAAAATTAAATCATCAAATTTAAACAATTTTTCAAATTAAACATGAAAATAATTAACCTATCTACCTATACATCACAAATAATATCCAACTTTGCATCCTATTAATATTGAAGATCAAATCAAAGAGATCATAATCATGTTAATTTTAATAATAGACATTTCAGTTATTACATTTTTGGAGGGGCATATAGAGGGAAAAATCATAACATTGTGTGTTATGAACATAGGTATGATAAAATCAATCAGCTCATAATCAAACATGGGTAAAATTAAAATTAATTCAAATAAATATTTCACAGCAATTGGGTAAATTAAATGTGAAAATTAGGAAACAAATCCTAATATTGAATGGTTATATACAATTTAATATTCAAAAGCCATAGTTAGCATTCCCATTATACAATTGGAAATTATAAATCTAGTCTCACAAAGCTCTGCCAACATCCTCCATGCAATGCTAAAATGGGAGTGTTATCAACTGGATTTGCACCTATGTGTGAAAGCAACAATGCTTTGCAATCCTATGTAACATTGGAATATCCTCAGGTTGTGGGTACCCTATAATGAGGACAAACCTCCAAATTATGGGTTGGTTCCCCTTTTGATCTCCTACAATCTAAGGACTTGGATGGGAAAAGGTAAGAAGGATAACTAAATTGAAATGGAAAGCTTTAATCTAGGAGATGATGCACTGATAATGAAACTAGCTTGCATAAAATGACTCATAACTATCCCTTAATGAACCTTTTTACATAGCTCAATTTGTGCAATCAAATCACATAAGTAATTCATAAAGAGGCCTACAATATCTGATTCTTTGTAGGAAAACAATGTTTTCACAACTCAGAATGCAAAATAAGACAATACACAATTTACAACCTGTGATGGTTAACTGCTTTTGTGTATATGCAATGAAAGAATGAGACAAAAACTTAAAGGTTTTATCAAAACACAATAATTTTACATCAAATCATTCAAGATATTACAAAACACCTGAAATCGAGAAGGCAACTTGATAGTCCTAAAAGATAAAAGGAAAAACTACAAAAAAAATTGAAAGTAACCTGCTGTTGTATTATAAAACTGTAAAAAAGTCGAGTTACAAATCTCTAAACTTCTTTGCAATACTCAAGAGAAGGAAAAAAGTAAGAACTGAGAAAAAAGACAAGTCTTTTCTCAATATATACAAAAGATAGAAGAGAATGAGATTGAAAAGAGAAGTCAAGCTAACTGAAGTCAAAAATATGTGAACTCCAAAGCTATCCACGAGCAAAATCAAAATTGCCTGAAAATGGGGCCCACCAATGCTGTAAACTAAGCTTAAACAACTCAAAACTCTATCTCACACTGTATGTAATTGAAGTGTAACTTGAAATGGCTCCAATGTGCATGGAGGTGGCACTGAAAGTGAAAATATCCTCCCTACGAGCAAAGGTGAAAACCCTAAAAAGAGGAGTCAAAACTGCATGAAAATGAGTATGAATAGGCTCAACTCCTCCCTTCAAATAGTTGGACTAATGGAGACCCCGAAACTGCATGGAAATGACCTCAATTTGACTCCAAAGTGCATGAAAAGTATCTTCAATTGCATTGGTTGCATGATCAGTTGAACCCAAATCTCCTTTTTTGCATGAGTAATAATCTCAAAGAGACTCAAGTCTCACTCCTCATGGCGTACATAATTTTTTTTAACAATTATTAAAAACAATCAATAGAATTGTTTTTAATAATGTTAAATAAAACATTACAATAATATGAAGGACTTTACAAAATATTTTTTCTGAAAAATAAACATGTCACTCCTTCCTTATATCTCCTGAGCATCATGATTAACTCATAGGCCCTCCACACCAATAGGTCAATTGACTTAGAGTCAAGACCATGACAAAATAAGTCACAATGAAATGATTTTATAAGAAACCAAGTCAAAAATGCACCATGATTCGAATTAGGGTGAGTGAAAACAACTCAAACCCTAAAACAAACTTGATTTTTTCACTTTGCAACTTTGTTAACAAGCTGTTGCCGCCATGATTGTAGGGTTTGGAGCTTTTCTTCATCCATTTTTACTCTGCTCTAGTTGATTTTTTTCTAAAGATTCTACAAAATCAATGCAAGTTAAGTTACTCTCAGTGAATAGATCTAGAAATTTCTCCATCTTCGAATCATCGTTTTAGCATATACAACCGCGACTTCTGTAGTTTTTCTTGATGTATTTTTCTGTGGCTTTGTATTCTATCAAGCTTATTTTGTTTGATGCCACTAATGGGGTGTTCTTGAAGCTTGTTTCTAGGTATTACAATGTACTTTCCTACAGAAAATAACTGAGGTGAGTTTCCCATCACTCGTGCTTTTACTTTCTCCTTTATATTTCTTCACTCTATAAAGGTTGAGTAAAAGAAAGTTGTTCATCCATTTTTCTATTTCATAAGCATTACTCATGCTTTTTTCATTATTCTCCATACTTGGCAGCTGCAACCTTCCAATGGACATTTTAGGTTTGTATTGAATAAGCTTGAACTAGGATTGTCTTTTTCTGTGTGTATGCAAGTTTTTCTGAAAGAAAAACTTCGATATGCTATAGTTGTGGCTATAGTTGTGGCTTGATTTGAGGCTTTACCTTTGTAAAAATTCGAAAAATTCTAGAGATAACACTAGTTATTTGTGACTAAAAACACTATTCTTGTATATGAAGGAAACAAAACGTTGATATGCATGATTGAGAATATCATTGGTGTTCATTCTTTATTGTGACTATCAATTTCAAATGTGAGGAATGCCAAAAAAAATCTATTCATAGTATCTTCTCAAGGAACTTGACTGCTATACTTGTATAGCATTTGTAAAGGAAAGAAATCCATAAGTCTATTCATGTGACTTTGTTTCTTATTTATTACTATCCTCAGCCATTATTCTTTCCTGAGAACAATCCTATTTTACTTTCACATGATTGTGATATTTGGTCCTTTATGACTGTTGCTTCTTTTCTTAAAGATTACTATCATTTAGATTGAGCACTATAATGGAAGTTCTATGATTTCATTTTTTGCAAGTGCTATGGCTATGGTTATTGACCTTCAGGCTACCTTCTCATAGTGCCTGCATCATTGAACTATTCCTTGATGATCTCAACACCCTAATGGAGTGATATCCTTCTACAACCCTCTTGATGGGACTATATCTTGGTGTTGCTACATAAATACTCACACCCCATTGCAAAGTCATTGATTTCCAACTTGAAGTAACAATCAATTTACTGTTCTGTGAAACATGCTCCCACTTCTATGAATGTCTTCACATTATCATGTATGTATAGCAAGGTTTTTTTGTTTGATGCCTAGGCTCATGTTCATTTATGTCAAGCTGCCCACTGTGATTAAAGACTATTTTGCATTGTAGAACTAAATATGACTATCTTCCTCTAACATGACATTTCCTTTGAGATGCTTTTTTTTTTTGCTCTTGATGTGTCTATTCCTCCTAGATTACCACGCTCTTGAAAGTAATGTCACTTACCTTGAAACAATAAATTACTTTCTTAAAACTCTTTGCGAATGATGAAGAGGGACTATCCCTTCCTATGCTGAAGACTGTGACATTGTGATTTCCTGTGATTGCCCCTACCTTTGTAGCTTCTACTTGTTCACTATTTCTGATGAGACAATGTCCAAAAGTCATGACTATTATATCTGCTGGCCACTACAAAATGAAGGAAATTCATTGCTCATCATAGACCTTATGGTGTTGTTCCAATATAATCACTTGGAAGTATTATTCACTATTTCATTGCTTCTTCAAAATTTGCACATGAATATTTGTTGTTCTAAGTCTTCCAATTAGTAATAATTCAAAAAGTGGTTCCTTGTAGTATATCTTTGAATCTTGAGTCTTATGCCTTTATGTGACTATTCCTATTGTATAGGCATACTTAAATGTGTCTTTGATCTTTGCACTCATGATAATAGCATTTTGATGACTTTTCCGACTATTTTAATTATTGTTTTGATTATGAACTTAAAATATGTATGCTTATTCACTATCACTCAAATGATAATGTACCTTTGCAGTATGCTGGGCTCGACCCTTATGGGAGCCCAATTTTTTCCCACATACTGAAATGTTGAATTATGATGAACCAGTAATGAAAATGTACCTATACCTACACACTGAAAAAAAAAGTTAGCTAAAACAATGGAACTCAATGTTCTTTTTGATGATGATTTTATCTTTCACTTAATGATCTGGTCTTGATTCTTTTGCTTTAATCTGATATGGTTGAATTGGATTGATAACTCATAGGTTTAAGTTATTCAACTATTGATAACATATGATGAAAATTTATGTCCCGAGCTCTAACAAACCTCTTAACATCTTGCAGGTACACCTAAACCTAGGTAATGAAGGACTGAAGATAGGAGGAAAGCAAAAGACAAAGCTAAAGATAGGAAATCAACACATCATTGAAAAGGCAATGAAGGATATTATTATTTTTTATATGCTTTCTTCTTCTTATCTTCAGTTAAATAACTTAGTTCTTATGTTTTATCAATGTGGTTTAGTCATTCACGACTTGTGTGGGATTTCTAAACACTCCTTTATCTTCAAAGCATGAAATAGCAAAGTTTATGCAATCTTGTATGCTCCTTCATTTTAAAATGAATAAAATACAACACTATGCAATTTTGATGAATCTTCTATGTTGTGTGAATTTTACATAATAAACTGAATCTTATTTAAAATCCCTCATTTGCAAATGAACTATAAGCATAAAATGAATGTACCTTTCACCTTAGATATAGCAAAAAATTACAGCTCTACCAAAATGAGGTAAAGGTAAAAATTTTGGTAACAGGGAGATCTAGAATAGGGTATAGACATCCGTTGAAGATAAATGATAAAGGAGTTTTTTTGGACATTGTTGCAACTAGCCTACCATACATGTATGGAAAATGTGGAATCATAGACAAGGCAACTAAATTGTTTGACAAAATACCCTCGTGATTTTTTTAATTAAGGATATGATGTATCGTTAAATGAAATGCAAAAAAAAGAAATAAAATGTTGAGAGTGAATTCTCTTCAAATAACTTCTTGAATTTCATCCCCTATGAGAGAAAACTTAGCCATGAGCCACAACACAAGCCTAGCCCACAACGGATACTCCATTCTACAATGCTCCACCAAATGGCACCTAGGGGAGATGCCCAATCGTACAACCAATAGTTGAATTATCAACCCCTTTATAGTCACCCACATTAAGAACCACAATGAAGAGTATCCAGTAATGGCTCTCGCCTGTAAATCCCCTTCCAAATTTCTTAGATCCAAAAATGCTATGCTCATGAAAAACCCAAGCTTGTGAATCTCCATAGCTTTCTCCACAAGAATGGGGGCAAGTCGCCCAAATCTAAAGCAAACTGTAAAGAATGTTAATAAAGTGAATTAATCAATAAGCTTCATTCGTAAAATCTAAATTCAACTTCCAAAACAAAGATTTTATTATTTTTGATTAATTAAAAAAAGAAATATGTGTTTGTGTTAGCTATTTGAAAAAAAAAATTACAAATAAATACATTGAAATTTTTTTAATTCTAAAAAATATATTTGTGTTACTACTATAAATAAATGTTCACCCTAAAAAATTAAAAAATATATGTGTTACTACTATAATTAAATTGATTTTATAATCTAAAAAAGCAACATTACCACCAAAAATTTAACTTTATTAGTTTTTCCTTACAAAGATTTTTGGATGTCATTATTTATTACATGACACTAAGTATTTAGTTTTAATTAATTTTTTAATTAAATTGATTTTAAAATCTAAAAAAGCAACATGACCATCACATACATGTCAAATTTAACTTGATTAGTTTTTCATTACAAAGATTTTTGGATGCCATTGTAATACAGCTCTCGGCATAATTAATTAGATAAATAATAAATATTTATCTAATTAAAGTGGACAATAAATTAATTAGATAAATAATAAATATTTATTTAATTAATGGCTAGAATATGATAAAGTCTAGTGTGGTTAGCTATAGTCAAATTTTAAGTGTCTACATTTTCCCCCTCTTTCATATGATGTCACGACTATAAGAAGTGGCATTGTATCAAAGAAAATAAAATATAACGAGATAGGAAGGGATAAGGACTAGTAGTATGTTGCCCCAGTCACTAGAAGGATGAGAGTTAGGTATGCTCCCTCGAGAGGACATGTGGGTTCAAAGAATATTAATGTGCTCTCAAAATGGATAGGAAAGTTAAAGGATGAAGGACATAAGGATAGAGGAAGATGATGGATGGAAGGGGAGGAAATATGGATGAGAATCATGATGCAATGGTATAAGAAACCTAGATTTAATATTGTAGTTGACGTTATGCACTAAGGTATAAGGAACTAGGATGATAATGTGCCAAGTATGTGATGAAAAGGTCAAATGCAAACATGTCTTATAACAAGGTCTTCTTACACTTTTCATATGAAGTTACATATTTGTACCTAACCCTAATCCTCATTCAATCTTAGCCACCCATCATCACTCTATCTTAGCCCTTAATTTTACCTCTTTAGAATTTTGTAACTAGAGGCCCCCTCATCCTTCATCATCAATCAAGCCTATTACTATTATACTTATGTTGTTGCTTTTCCATCTCATTATTGCATTCATACCAAGCTTATGCTAGTTTAATAAGAAATCCACATTCTACCATAATCTACAACAAATCAAATAGAACTAGGGTGCATTCTCTTTCCGCTCAATTCAAGAGGATGGAGATTGTTTGAGGTATTGATTTTTTGCATTATCTTATGTTATTTTTCTTCATTTAGGTTTCCACATCTTCATTTACATGTTAAATAATAAATATTTATTTAACTAATGGGATCAAGTTAAGGGTAAAATATTATTTTTTGATAGTTAAATAGCTACCAAAGGGCAACACCCTGTATTAATCAAAAAACAAAATTTGTATAGTGTTTGAGTCATCAATCCTTAAACTATCATGATACATACATACCTTGCACCAGGATTTCATCATTTGATTATATCCCCACCCTTAGCTACTATCCAAAAAGGGGTACAATTGCAGACTGGCCATTACATCCAGATCAACCACGAACTAACTACAAACACATACTAACTAACCCATTTCACATACTTTCATTACAAAATACAACCAAAAAATAAACTTCACTGGCTACCTAGGGTTTCATTCATCACCATCACTAGCCTCCTATATTTTTCTGGCTTTGATCATATTCAACACCAAAGGGCAGTCCACGTCGCATGCTTGATGAGCAAGGTGGTTGGCCTTTTCTTCCATGTCTTGGAAGTCATTTTCAAATCATTCTTCACCAACTCCCAACTCCTAGTCCTCGTCGTTAGTTTCCCACACCTTCCCTTCCAACCCTTCTACCTTCACATATTCTTGCACCCACCCTTCCACCCAGTTCTTGTAAATGTCTATTACACGCATTAGGAAAGTGATACTTCACTCAATTTCTCTCCAACGCTTCTTGAGTTCATCCGAATTTAGCATACACACCACTGGGAATTTTCCCACCTCCACCCTGTTTCCCAAAGACATGCAGTAATTTTGTGGCATCGAAACGAGTAGGTTGTCGTCCACATTGTCCAAGGCTTCATCAATTTCTCCCAACATTGAGTGTTGGAACACCATCTGGTAGAGCTTCTTACTTTTTTCTTTAGAGACTCCCATGTAGAGAAGCATCGCCAAGAACATCACCACAGTATTGACATTAACCCTAAACCTCTGATGAGCCAGCAAGAATTCTTGACCTAAAATATTTTTGATTGCTTGAAGCACTAGTGAATTGAATGACACCACAATACCCTTCATACATTTATCAATGATTTCTCCATGAAACACTTGCTTCTACTTGGTGGTATTCAAGATGAGTGGCATATCCATTGTACTTAGTCGATAGAAATGTTAAGAGCCAACCAACTTTGGTTACAATATTGTCACCCAATCCTATTCAATAAACTCACCCAATGTTGTTATGATGGTTGCCTCAGGTAGTGTATCATTTGACGCTTACCACTAGATCTGCAAGATGCCATTAAATATTTGGCCACATCCACCACCATTCATCCATAAGCAACCATGCCAAAATATAATTACCAAATTCGGCACTAGTCTTTTCCAATGTCATAAGTCTAGCAGTCATACCCAGAGTGTAAGTTGTCATGTGTCTTGTATTTATGAGCCTCATTCTGTCCTTCGCGTATGATGCCAACCTAGAAGCCATCTTAATCTTGATCCCTTTCCATTGCCGCCTTGGCCAACCCGTTGGCCACATCATTCCCTTTCCTATATACGTGGCTAATCCAGAATGCTTCAAACTTTGTTAGCAAGTCTCTGATGGGTAGGAGCCAATGGTTGAGCTTCTAGTTTCGTGTAATGCTGAATTAGATGGCATTTATTATGATGAGGGAGTCCCCTTCCAAGTGTATGCATTTAGCTCCTAACTCCAAACCCACTTGCAATCCTATTAAGGTCGCTTTAAACTTTGCTTCATTACTAGTGCATTCCCTTAGGTAGACGAACATCTATGAGAGTTAACCCATGTTTATCATGTGCAACACACCCAGCTCCACTCGGCCTAGGGTTTTCTTTGGAGGCCCCATCAAAGTTTATTTTAATCCACCTATCCTCTGGAGCCATCCATTTAACCTCCAACCTCTTTTGAATTTTAATTGTTCCCGCCAGTCCTGCACAGAGGGGGAGTTTTCAACCACGTAAAGGATTTTAACACCCTATTATCATAATTCATGAAAAATCTCTACTTGATTGCTTTTCCCTAAGCTGCCTCATTTACTGGTTCTATGATCACCCCCTCTATTTTGACACACATCCTTTCATACTCCATTTCCTTTTCTTGAAATATTATTTTGTTGCATTATTTCCAAATTTCCCATATGATGGATGAGGGGGTTACTTCCCAGATGCTTCAAAACACTAACTTCCTAAATGGTAGTGGAAAAATATTAAACCAGTCCACTATGTCTATTGGGTTCAGACATTGAAAATTTAGTTTGGACATGAAATATTTCCAACACCTATCTATGTAAGGACAAGTCAATAAAATGTGGTCTGCTAACTCATTGTTGCACTTGTAGAGAACACACCTTACAAGATCGTGGATCCCAATTGTAGCTAACTTGTCTTCAGTTAGAATTCATTTTTACATTTCCAACTAGGAAAAAACCCCTAATTTTCAGAGGAAAATTTTTCCCCAAATAAGCTTACATGGCCAATTTTCTTGTCCATCACAATTTCCTTAATCCTATATCCCAATTTTACTTTGTATGCCCTAGTACTGGATCCTCACCACCTGATGGCATCATCCTGATCAGATGGGGCAAAGGTTCTATTTTTTAAAAATTCTACTTGTGCCACTTTTTGTGCATGAGGAGAATTAATATCTTGAAGGGAGTGTCATTCCCACTGCCACACTCCATTTTTCTAGGTTATTTTCCCATAGTTGCAAACCTTGTGCCCCAAATTTTGGTTGTCTTTGCTTTGATGTCTTCAAAATTGGGGTATTCTGCAATTGGCTTTTGTCCACCCCAGGAGTCCCCCCAGAAAGAAGCACTCTAACAATTTCTTACCTCCCAAGTTACATGTTTGGTAATGATGTCTCTGCATTCCAAGATGCAGTTTCAATCATTGATCCCTTTGAGGGGTCCACAATTGTTAGGACGTGCGTGTTGGGAAATACAGATCCAAGTATTTCCTTTTGAGAACCTTGACCCACTTTTGCTCTCCTTTTACATACATACCCCAAACAAGTTTAGACCCCATGGCTAGGTTCCTTAATGTTAGTTGCTTGATGCCTACCCCCCAGCCTCCTTGGGGGAGCAAACCTTCTCCCATGCTACTAATGGGAATTTTTGTTGCTCCCCAAGCCCACTCCAAAAAAAATTCTTGAATATCTGATTGAGGAAATATTCAA
Organism: Sequoia sempervirens; assembly: GCA_007258455.2. NCBI lineage: Eukaryota > Viridiplantae > Streptophyta > Pinopsida > Cupressales > Cupressaceae > Sequoia > Sequoia sempervirens. The sequence goes on along the minus strand of VDFB02358420.1, from coordinate 11,673 downwards.
TTGCTTTAGGGATTTTCAAATAGGCCATTGAATATATTGGGATGGATGAAAGGATTTCCTTAACCATTAGAAGCCTACCCAATCTATTCTTGCAGCTATTTCTAAGCTTTCCCAATAGCTTTTTTATTGGTCCCAACAAATAATGGCATTCCCAAGAACCAACTAGGAAAGTTTGCCACCCTCAAGCCTGATGAAAGTAGGGAAACACACATACCCTCATAACACAAAACCCTTCCTTGAATATAAAATAAACATGAAATATTCATTCACACATTTTTGCATTAATATCATAAAAACCAGGTTGCTACTTTCAACCAAATCACCAATTTCATTACAAACGATTTCTCAATGTTTACATCAATCCTCAAGGGACTTAAGGGCTGAAACATGGCCCATATGAAATCACAAACAACAAAAAAATAAAAACTACAACAACAAATTAAATCTTCTTATACATTCTTCAAACCCTCTCTTGCAAATAATGCATAAACAAAGCATAGACAACCTACAATCAACAATCTTTGATGATAAAACACAGTTGTAGCTTCATTTCCATGCCTTCAACCTACAATATCTCAATTTAAAAACACATTACAAAGCTTTTAAAAATAAAATAAAAAATGATTTGCAATAGAAAATATGATGGCTTGTAGAACTACTCCTTCCAGCTCCTGCAACAACACAATTTCAACACAAATAACTATGCCCATTTGCACCACCAACTTCTGGAGTCTCAATGGCTGCACCACAACTATAAAACCTGCAAAACATCATTCCTAAAAACCTCCTTGGAGGTATTCCATTCCCTCCTCGAGTCTTCCCACCCAAGCTACAAGAAAACTAAAATGAAAATGAAAAATCCAATCTTCTTATGCCTTACCCATGAAGTGAAATAAAATGCCATTTCATTTCAATTTAATTTCTTGGCATTTCATGAAGATTCCCAACTTGCATGCCCATTCTTGGAAGAGTTACAATGCAGAAAAATTAATAAATGATATGCCAAATAAAGCCAATTAAATTTATGGCATGGTGCATAAAGAAAGTGGGATATTTATCACTTTCCTAGTTTTTTGATTTTAAAGCAATTTTCAATCCCTATCATCTTGGCCGCCAACCTCCACTTCCCTATTTTTTAGGGATTTTTAAAATATGCAAGAAAACTGATTCCCAAGTCAAACTCAATGCCCACCTTTGCTTTTTCAGGAGTTTTACAATTAAAACATCATTATTGTCCATTTTCACTTATCTGGGAAGCATTATTACATATCAAAATGCAAATTCAAATTGTCCAAATTCCTTGACATTCAAATACTCATGGAAATGAAATTAAAAAAGAAAAAAATATAAAATCCCATCACACCAAAATTCAAAAATTCATAAATAAAACTAAACCTCCTTTTTGGTTGATGTTGATTGCGCATTTGCCTAGGATGCTCCTGCATCAAACACCCCAGGTAGTTTGAAATGTTTCATGAGTGAAACTCATAAAGATTTATAATATCAGTGCTTGTCCTGGATCCATCTCTCTATTTTTTCCACTGGAATCTTCCTGTTCATCAATTTTTGCAAACTCACAACATAATACCCTTTCATCTTTAATCCTCTACCCCTCATGTATTTCAAAACTTCAAATCTGACTTCCCACCAATACACTCCATTAGGATTAACAATCAAACATATACCTCCACCTTCAACAAAACAAATGTACTTCATTACCTATTTTTCTAATTAACCTTTCTCCTCTCCTTCCACCATGTCCCCTCCATGAAATTTCATTGTTTCAATTCCTTCTATAAGACATATCATCACTGCAATTTGATTTCTTCTACTCAAAACAACATTAGTACCATTATCAAGAGACTCATTTTCCATTTTTCCTAACAAGGAATCATAGCCACAAATCAAAACATCTTCATCTCCACTATTCTATAACAAATATTTATCAGAAAACTATTCATTTACCTTCACTTTACACTCTAATTTAACTTCATCAAATTGATCTACTGCTGCAATAAAATCCTCTATTCCTACGTTCTTATTTTCTTCAAAGCAAACATCAAAATCTAATTTTATCTCACCTTTATCTGCAACCTTCATTTCACTTGAGATTAACTCATCCCACTCCATTTCAACTGCTACAATTTGCATCAATAAATCATCTCCTTCACTTTCTTCTATGCCCTCCAAAGGACACTCTTTTGCTGCAATCTTTGTAGTCTCATCCTCTATTTATTCCAATAGACATCCCTCTTCAGGTTCATCAATATCTTCATACTCATACTCTTCTTCTTCCTCGATGTCACATGCATGACACTCTACTATTTCTTTCCTACAATAAAAAAATCATTACAATAATAAAAATTACCAACTACTCCCTTCATTTCTTGTTTTCTCCTTTCAATCTCTATTGCCAATTCATTCACTTGTTTCTACAACTCTATCATTCCAACTCTTATTATTTCTTGTATCTTCTCTTTGATTTCCTCTAATCTAGGAATCCACAAAAACTGTCTAATGAAAAATTTACTTTTCCTCTTCCTCTTTTCCATTTCAAGGCCTCTCAAAGCCTTAACAACACAACTTTTCAAAACCCTCAAATTCTTCACATGTAAACTGCCTCACATTTGGTGATCTATTTACAAATTATTCACTCTCAAATCCTTGTGCAAACTGCCTCACATTCGACGCTTTGCTTGCACACTCACGAACACCCGCTTTGATACCACTGATGGAAGTAGGGAACCACACATATCTTCACAATACAAAACCCTTCCTTGAATATAAAATAAACATGAAATACTCATTCACACATTGCTTCAATAATATCATAAAAACCAGGCTGCTACTTGCTAATACTTGCAACCAAATCACCAATTTCATTACAAACTATTTCTTAATGTTTACATCAATCCTCAAGGGACTCAAGGGATGCAATATGGCCCACATGAAATAAAAAAAATAGTAAAATAACAACTACAATAGCAAATTAAATCTTCCCATACATTCTTCAAACCCTCTCCTATAGATAATGGATAAACAAAGCATAGTCAACTTGCAATCAACATAAAATAACAACTACAACAGTAAATTAAATCTTCCCGTACATTCTTCAAACTCTCTCCTGCAAATAATGGATAAACAAAGCATAGTCAACCTGCAATCAACAATCTCCGATGATCAAACACTATTGTAGCTTCATTTCCATGCCTTCAACCTACAATCTCTCAATCTGAAAACCCTTACAAATATTTTTAAAATAAAATACAAAATGATTTGCAACAACAAATCTGATGGTTTGTAGAACCACTCCTTCTAGCTCCTGCAACAACACAACTTCAACACAAATAACTATGCCCATTTGTACCAATAACTTCTGGAGTCTCAATGGCTGCACGACAACCATAAAACCTACAAAACATCATTCCTAAAAACATCCTTGGAGGTATTCCATTCCATCCTTGAGTCTTCCCACCCAAGCTATAGGAAAACTGAAATGAAAATGAAAAATCCAACGTTTTTATGCCTTACCCATGAAGTGAAATGAAATGTCATTTCATTTCAATTTAATTTCTTGGCATTTCATGAAGATTCCCAACTTGCACACCCATTCTTGGAAGAGTTACAATGCAGAAAAAATAATTAATGATATTCCAAATAAATCCAATTAAAATAATGGCATGGTACACAAAGAAAGTGGGATATTTATCCCTTTCTTGGTTTTTTTATTTTAAAGCAATTTTCAATCCCTATCATCTTGGGCACCAACTTCCACTTCTCTATTTTTTAGGGATTTTTAAAATATGCAAGAAAATTGATTCCCAAGTCAAACTCAATGCCCACCTTTGCTTTTTCAGGAGTTTTACAATCAAAACATCATTATTGTCCATTTTCACTTATCTAGGAAGCATTATTACATATCAAAATGCAAATTCAAATTGTCCAAATGCCTTGAGATTCAAATTCTTATGGAAATCAAATTAAAAAGCCAAAAATATGAAATACCATCACACCAAAATTCAAAAATTCATAAATAAAACTAAACCTCCTTTTTGGTTGATGTTGATTGCTCATTCACCTAGGATGCTCCTGCATCAAAGCCCAGAATCCTTGCCTCTCATTCAAGACTTGGTCGTATGTTGAGGAAAATACCTCTGACTTTCTCCAATTAATGCTTTGCCTGAATTCCAAGTAGTACTCATCTAGGTAATTCTTGATGGTTCTAGCCTCCTTTCTACTGGTTGTGCCAAAAAGGATTGTGTCATCAACAAATTTTTGATGCCTTGTTGTGTCCAAACCATTCGCTATCGACATCCCCAACCACTTGCCTTCATGTCTTAGGGAATTGATGCCTCTCCCAAGGGCCTCAGTCATGATGATAAAAAGAAAGGGGGACAATGGATCTCCCTATCTTATTCCCCAAGAAGAAGCAAAGAATCCACGAGCTACACCATTTACCATGACTAAAAATTTGGTCGTTGAAGTGCAACTTTTGACCCAGCTAATCCAATTCTCTTTGAAACCAAATTTACTCAACAATTCTATCAAAAATTGTCTATCCACCAAATCATATGATTTTAGTATGTCTAATTTGAAGACCATGCAAGCCTCTCTTGCCTTCCTAGCTGAGTGTAAGGTCTCATGTGCAATGATGATACCCTCCACTATTGATCTCCTAGGGGAAAACCCACTTTGCTTTTCTGAAATGATTGCCTTTAACACCCCCTTGAGTCTATTGGCTATGATCTCAGTTACAACCTTATGTACATTGTGTTGTAGAGTGTTATTGGTTTTAAATCACCCATTGTCTATGGGTCCTTCTTCTTAGGAATTAAAGCTAAGAAGGTGTGATTGATTCAACCCAACATTTTCATCTTTCTCCTCGATTCTTTGGCAGCTAGGTATAGATCATTACCCACTATATCCCAAAATTTTTGGAAGAAACCAATCAGAAATCCATTTGGGCTTGAAGCCTTGTTTGAATTGAGCTAAAAAGTTTCCACCCTCACTTCTTCCTTGCTAATTTTTTGATAAAGAACCCCATTATGCTCCCCACTGATTATGTTGGGGATAGAACTACGAAGCTTCTCCCACACCTCTCTATGCTCTGGATCCTCCTTGTTTAGAATTGATTCGAAGAAACTTACTACTTCATTGTTTACTTCTTCCAAGGATTATGTTATCCTCCCATCCTCCATCCTCCTTTCTATTATTTTGTTCCCACTTCTATTTTCCACAGCTGTTCCATGGAAATATTTGGTGTTCTTGTCACCTTCTTTTAGCCATGTTTCTCTAAAATTTTGTCTCCAAAAACATTCTTCCTTTTTTCAAGATCTCAGAAAGCTCCCCTTTTAGTGCTTTTTCAACTTCAAAATATTCACTCCCCATCCCCTTTTCAATGATATGTTCATTTAGTGTTTCCAATTCTTGCTCTAGATCCTTTCTTTTTCCTAGAATATGTTCTTGAAATGTTTTTTGTTCCACTCCTTTAATTTGTTTTTGACAAAGTTCATTTTTTTGCTGATCTTCAATAGGTGAGAGTGATTCCCAATCTTGATTTCATCCCACCAAGTGGCAACTAAGTCAAGAAGCCTATCATTTCTAAGCCACATATTCTCAAATTTAAATGGATTTCCTTTTGGAGGTTCAGCAAGTTAGATGGATAGTTGTACAGGGTAATGATCCAACCCCATTTAGGGGAGTATCATCACCTCCCGCAAATCATTTTGTCCCCCCCATTCCCCAAAGAGTAGAAATATATCCAGCCTCTCAACTATGCTTGTGAAACCTTTTCTTCTATTTGACCAAGTGAAAACCCAATATTTAGCTTACAAATTCAACGACTGATTATTGTCTACAAAATCTTGAAATTCCTACTAAACATTCATGATTCAACCTATACCTCCCTATTTTTATTCATTATTCAATGTAGCATTGAGGTCTCTTGCAATGATTCCCTTCCTTTCCCTTAATTGGTTATTCCATTAGATATCTATTTCCATAGGTTCCTCTTGTCTACAGTAGATAATGGCCCATACACATTAATGATGAAGAATTTCTCATTTCTCTGTAAGAATCTAGAACTCAACATTATCCAATTTCCATTCTCTACTACCACTTCTCCTATGATAGCTAACAAGTTCCCTATGACACCAATTCCCCCTGATGCTCCCTCAACACCAATAAATATTCCTTTTCATTGCCTCCAACATCCAAGTCTCTTGTCACACTTCTCCTTGCTCAATTTGGTCTTTTTCAATAAGAATATGTCTACCCTAGATTGGTCAATTTGATGCTTGACCAAGCGCCATTTGTTAGGGGAATTAATTCCCCTAACATTCCAAGTCATGATCTTCATTGCCCCTGGGGAAGGATCACATCCTTCCCTGACCTTAGTTTCATTTGTCCCACTGCATTTTCCACTATCTCCAACTTAGCCTTGTTTGATTTGGGTCCCCTCTTCCCATTTCTCTTAATGCTTGTTTTTTTTTTTTCAACTATGACTACTCCAAAATCCTTTCCTCCACCATTTCCCCTTCCTTTGCCTCCCTCATTTCTTCTTCTTCTAAGTCCACTTCTACCTCACTCTCTTTCCCCTCTACTTGCAAGGTATTTTTCTCTCAAATTTCCATTCCTTCCCCTATTTTTTCCTTTTCTTCCCTATTCTCTTCCATCAAACCCATTCCCTCTACCCCAACTTCTTTTTTGCCAATGGTCTTCTTTGCACTCAGTGTTTCTTCCAGTGTTACTTCTACTTCCTGGCTAGGGGGTGTTATCTTTCTATTCATAGCTTGTCCCTAAGCCACTCAACTCTTCTATTGTTAGCTTGACCAACCTGCCCCTTCGATTATCTATAGGGTGCTCTACATTCTCTTCTTGATACTCCCTTCCAACTGAATTAACTATTGGATCCTCATACACCTCAGTGAATTTCTTGGCATCCCCCATTGTGCACTCTCTTTTCAATCCATCACTACCTTGATCCCATTCATACCCACTCACTTTATTAACCCTCATCTTCACATTGCAATCCAAGTTTCCATAGTATTTAGATTTGTAGATGGGACATAATTTTATTTGATCCTCCCTTTCCACTTTTTTTTGAATCCTACCCTCCATTCAAATTTCAATTTCCTAAGGAAGAACCTGATGTGGGGTTATACCTCGGAATATTCTGGTATATGTGCCCAAGCATCTATCCTCATTGTCTTTCTCTACCAATATGAGCTTACTTATGCTTTCCCCAATTTCAACCAAAGTTTCATCATCCGAGAGCTCCGAGGGTAGGTTGTAGAGGTGAACCCATATCGGTCTCTCCTAGATTGTGCATTTTCAAGGATGGAAATTTGGGTACCAATCAATCAAATAAATCCCAACATCATTTAGGTAATACATGCCATTGAGCATGACTTTCCATTTTTCCTCCTTGGAAAAATGGAAAGTCATGTTAAGTGAATGTTTCATGATGCCAAAACATGGAAATAAAAAAATTTCTTCCCATAATGTAAATTACATGCACATTTGAAAAAACACTATTTCCAAACTTATATTGCATTTCATTGTAATTTCACAAATATTTCCATGACACATATTTCACTTGAATAAACCCAAGTTTATCATTACATCCTTCCATATAAATTGGTTCATGATACATACATAGCTCTTTTGAGCTTCATCTAGAAATAGATATACAAACTATCCTGATGTCGTTGCGATGGTGCATACATTCTGGATGTCCACACTTGTTGGTGAATACACTCTAGCTATCCCCAATGCTAACACAAACATCCACAAACCTCAATTGCCAACTGAAGAGGAGAAGCATCACTCAAGTGCTTTTCTTCCAACCACAGAATCAAATGTGGTCCCATGCACATCTATCACATATGACAAGATGACCCTAACCTTTGATGAAGGGATTGGTTGGTAAACCTCATAAAAAATTCCTATATGAGCTTAGTGTTGTTTCCTACAAACTAGAACCTATTCATACGGTCCTTATTCCTATGAGTATGAAAATATTGAACTAGAATGTATGAAAGTAACATAGTGAATTGATAGTGTAAATAGTGGCAACTTACACTACTTTGACCAAAGTATTCTCACCCAGTACTTTGAGTGACATTCATCCTATTCACATACACTTCTATAGCTCAGTTTAAATTATGACCATTCATATACTATGCTTAGGTAATTTCCTTCCATAGGTAATCCTTAACCTTGGAAATAGCCTATTCCCCTTTTCCAAGACACTATGGTATCTCTACCAATAAATCTTAAGGATAAGTTACCCATGTCAATGGATATTCCAATCCCAAGCATAACATATGAGATTATCTAGACTACAAATTAACTTTGCATAAACATCTTAATGAGCTATTCCCTTCAATAGATAGTCTAGCCCTAGGTTCAACTTTATAGTATAAAGTATACTTACATAAGCTTCATCCAATCATAGATTAGATATTCATAAATGACTAACTCTATTAAGTAATATATCACATTAATAAGTGGTTCTCATCAAGAGAATAGACATATCCATAAATGACCTCAATCAAAGAATAATTATACCAATAGATGATTCCATTCGAAAGAGTAATCTCCTTAATAAAAAGAGTTATTCAAAGATTAGAATCTTGTCGACATTTTGAATTCATAACAAGAGTATAAAGCAACTAACCAAGTAGCAACTCTAACTCAATAGGTAATCCCACCTATGTTCTGCAACACAACTCATCTGAGTAGGTTATTCCCAACCTATAGGATTCAATGAGTAGTCAAGTACATATCCCAGCCTAGTAGATAAATCATAACCTAAGGTTTCCTCAAATAAACTTCTCAACTCAATAGGTTATTCCAAACCTAGGATTTCATTCAAGAGTGACGTATGATCAAGTGATCATTCAAGTAAAGATAATTGATGTGGTTTGCATAATGCCATGTCATAACTTTCATACCTTCTCTTTTGTATTGCTAACCATATCATTCCAAAGGTTCCCTGGCATAATAAGATAATAGTTTCAAGTCACTTCATGACATTGATATATTTCACACTATATGTGTAGTTCAAACTATCTTGTATAGAACATCAATATCTAAATTCCTATATAGGGTATAAAGGAGTATTAAGACACTTCCTTTAAGCTAATAATATTTCATCATTCCTGGTATATATTACCAATGATAAACAAACACTCCTATTATGGAGTATATACAAACACCTTCATAGAAAAGTATAAAACAACTACTTTTCCTTTCCATAAGAAAATTATATGATTCATTAATGCAAGTATTCTCAAGCAATCCACTCAAAGTAGTCAAACTCATTCTTTTGTAATTAAAGACAAATAAAAGAAGATTAGATCCTCATGCCTATAATATGCTTGATCCAACTAATTGACTAGATTCATATCCTTCCAAAGACAACTTGATAGCCTTCACTTTTCCACTCAAAGTGATACTTCACTATGTCCTCTTTCACAATATAACTCAATGCTCTCACAAAGTAACTCTAAGCTCTCAAAAAATAACTTTAAGCTCTCACAGAATATAGCTCTCAAAATATTTGCAATAGAATAGATTTATAGAATAATGTGTGCCAAATGAGAGAGCTATCCTATCTATTTATACAAAAAAATGAGACATTCATGCCAAAAGATAAGGCATGCCAATCGACAACACTCTACATGAAGATTGAATCACATCACACAAAAGGGTGATTGAAATCTAAGTGAAAACTCAACTTGGCACTCTAGAGATCGACCCTTATGGCTTGATAGAAACTAGAGACCAATTCAAATATGTGCATGCCTAAAAGATGAGAATCAACTTGCAACCAAAATAGACTTCTACAGAAACAGAGCTTTCATATTTTAGCACCAAGTATCAACCATCCTCCTATTCATTTAGCATGGTTTATCTCAATGAAATAGTCCTCAATTTGTAGGCAACACATATCATATGTCAACTTGGTCATAGTCTATTCTATTAACAGAGAAAAGATGAGTCAAATACACTATAATAGCATTCAGACTTGTGCTTTGACCAAGCACATTATTTGCTGATTATTTCCTTTATCATGCATTTAATCACTTGACACAATAGATGTATATCCATCACCTATCATGGTTTAGGTGTTTCCTTTACTTACTTTTCCAACGTGTTTCATGCAAAGTTCACTTTGGTTTCCATATGTTATACCCTATTCAAAGACTTCCTATAATATTTGTTTGTCAGGCATTTTATGCATTAAAGTCATTCATTCCTTAACCCTTTGAAGTGGTCACTATAAGTGCTCATGCATTGTTTTATTCTCTTAATATTGCATGTTGCTATATTGGTTTACTCCCTAGCATTGTGCACAACACTTTATTCGCTAAGATTTAATATAAACATTGTGCTATAATATGTGACACTAAACCTACATTCTATCGACCATGGCTTATAACCCCATATTGACCTTTATCTTATGCCAAAAATATGTATTAATCGGCCTTTAATGCTTTGCATAACATATATAAATTGGCCTCTATTAATTATCATATATATAAATATATATTTTTATATAGATATGGATAGATATATATGTCAATGAATAGCCTTAACACTATATATATATATAAATCCATGACAATCAAATACGTATATATTTCATGATCAAATAAATAATATCAAGTTAACGTTTATATAATAATATCGATTGTATATATATACCTCTATGTACACATATACATGCATATACATATATTGATATATCCATATGGAAATTTTTGTTTGTCACACATACGTATATATTGACACATCTATACATATGTATATATGTATATATCTTATATATATATTTATATATACATTTGATTACAATCAAGTTCTCATAAAATTACTATCTTATTGATAAGTAATATATGTGTGATGTATATACATATATACATACATGTCACATTGTCCCTATGATAACACCATACTCATAAGCAACATGTTCATAATCATGCATAGGTACATATACCTATGTACTCTCATGTACATGATCCTCCATGCGTATGTTCTATCATCAACATGCATATGAAAAAATATACATACATTCAATGTGAGTTCACCACATCAATAAAGCATAGTAATATAAGGAAGAACTCATAAGCTCAAAGCACATAAACATCATCCAAGAAAACACTCAACAATAATCAAGACCCTTACTAATGCAGGCACATCATACTAAGGATTACTTACCAATTCCCAACACTATTACTTGACTCATCCATTCTATTGTGAGTGTGTGTGTGAGCTCATATAGGTTTCATAAATATTATTTGACCAATCACTTCCCCTGAGTGATACTTCCCCTAACTTTCAGAGGATTGAACCTGTCCCTACAACCAGCTTTGCACATTTGCAATGGTAGTTAGACGTTCATAATAAATCCATATGCATCATAAAACTTTAGCATATTCATATACCAATACATGTTCATATCAATGTAAACATAATTACTCTTCTAGGGCAATAATACCTTAATACTTATTTCAGTATTCCATTCATTTTATAAACATATGAAAATCATGATTGCATTTACGATCCTATTTACCCGTGAAGGTAAAAGTAAATTAGTAATAACAAGATGGGATGTGACACTACCTTCCTATGTTCACTACATCACACCACCCTCCCTCCCCACTT
>VDFB02358418.1:0-13035 GCA_007258455.2 Sequoia sempervirens | reverse complement strand
TATAAACCCTAGATGCTATGAATTTGACTCTTGCAATGGATATATGCACCCTGATCTAAGTTGTAATTATTCGTGTAGTTCAGATTTGTTTGTCTTTGCCTAGAGCTTGCTACAAATTGCAAATAATTGACTATCTTATACAATGGATTGTGTTTAGTTATCTCATGCTCCAGATAGTTGATATTGTCTATGAACAACCAATTCTAGCTGATATTATCTTATCGTGTTGAGCTATTAAGTGAGATCATCTGCTATTGTTAATGTTGTTTATAATAATGGTGCAGAGGTTGTAAAAACATTATGATCACCTTCCGTGTCTTGTAGAGCCCGGCGTAATGAGGCTTTTAAAATCCTCGTCAGTTGGTCCAGGTCCTTCAAGCTACCCTCGATTAGAATTGGCAATTCCATAGGTATATTAGAAGACAAACCTGGTTACATTGTAAAAAGAACCAACATACACGCCAACCACTGAACAACCACCTCTACTAACTAACTTTTAATTTTATGATCACATGAAACATAAACACACACTAATTTCAAGGTTGTTAACATCACTATTGAAATGTTTTAATTTTTGACCTTTCAAACACAAGTACATCATTAAATTAATCATGTAATGGCATAAAAATTAAAACATCATGAATTAATTATGTAACCACATAAGTCAAATATAATTCATCGCCAGTTAATATCAAATAGATAATATAATGAAGTAACTTCTATAGATTTTACCGTCATTGATCTTCTTCTTCATCCAACTTTTTGCCTGTATCATCCAATCCAGATTCGACATTGTAAGGATTGGTCATATCATCATCATCCTCATCGATATCAGCTTCGATAATGTCATCATCCACATGGATATCATCTTCATGAACATTAACTCCTAAATCATCATGATCTAGTTCCTCCTTCAACATTCACAAAGGGACATCATCAACCAACCGCTGATCCCGGATCATCAATCTACATCATCATCTTCAGTTCTCCTTTTCTATCTTCTTCTTCCACCACATTATACTCTCTTTACCGCCTTCCTCTTGATCATGTCTAACAACAAAAGACCAACCCGATTTACCTGGAACCTCTGAGTAAAATACCTGCTCACATTGGCTTGGAAGAACATAGGGCTCATTTCCAACTCACTCAATCAACCTTGTATTAACCATGGTAAATCCATTATCATGTTTAATAACAGCTTCTTAAGATCATTTTCAATCAATTCTGTAGCCTATACCATGTGATCTAATAAAAAATTAATTCAAGGACTTAAAGTCACACTCAAGTATATCATCCAAAATCCCATAGTATCAATTTTTTGAGACTGATGTATGTCGCCTTCTAGATGAAAACATTAGTCACCTAAAAGATCAAGTAGCTATAATTAGAATCACAAGTTTTCTTCATGTCATCCAACATTTTGATTCAAAATTTATGACCATTTCACCACATGGCCTTGTGGTGTTTCACCTGCAATATGTCAAACATGTAAAAATTATTGCAATATCATCAATTGATAAACATATTTATTCTTGGCCAAATGTATGCAAAGAAACAATCTCAACATATATATACATCAATATACTTGAAAATAATTAAATAATATGGGTGATTAATATATTTATACATACCTGTTTATCTCTTAAACCATATGCTAAATCAATTTCCCTTTGTGTAACATTGGAATCTCTATTATGATGAGCTTCTTTAACCAATGAAGCCACAGCTTCCCATGTTAATGTGTGACCAGATTGTTGACATTGTTCAATCCATACCGTCATCCAATCAAGATTGTTCACGAGGTACAAATGTAGTGCATCCCACTCTCAACCAACTGTACCAAAATAAATTGAAATTCACAAACGACGTATAATTAGTTAAATACCACAGTACACGACCTTAATTTATAATTGATATATATTGAAGATTAAAAATTAAATAAGTACAATATACATAAAAACCATAAGTAAAATGCATTCCAATTAATCTCCATGACCATCTTATAATTACCTCTCACTTTCCTCAATCTACCTTTCCCCAACAGGTACTCCCCTTCAAATTTGTTAATGGAGTTGGGATCCCAAAAGTGATCTAAATGGATCTTTGCTGCAAACTTAGGAAGATATTCACTAATGTACACCATTTTGGTCCGTATACCATATATCCCTCCACCATAGAACCCTCAGATGCCTTTGTCTAACCAAAGCCTTCAAAAAATTTCAAGTGCCTCTCAACCATCCACATTGACCTTGTGTGCACAGTCCCCACAATTCATTCTCCTCAACTTGGTGTATGAGGAAGTGTTCTTGTGCATTGAAAAATGTTGAAGGTAGACACTTTTGCATTTCAAACATTAGATGAGGAATTTTTCTCTTCCAATAATTTATATCTTATTTATGGATTTCTTTAGATGATAGCCATCTACAAGTGATTCAAGGCACAAATATATTAACGATATTTAACAAAAATATACAATATATTACATAACAAGTAAAACAAATGGCAATTATAACATGTATATAGCGAATTGAACAAATCTCGCTACTTACCTCATGTATTTTCCAAGATCATATATAACTTGCTTCACATTGTTGTCAAAGTTGTCTGGGAGAGATAGAGGTAGAATGTACTACAACAATTATAAATGATCTTTTCATTATTTTTCCAAAAGTAGTAAACACAATACACTGAAAAGTGCATGCATTATACAAGTGTATATAATATACCAGAATAATTACCTTAATGAAGGTATGCCAATCATGCGTTTTCATCCCTGACCCAAATTCACCTTTCTTTGTTATTATATTGTTTATGTTCGCAACAAATCCTGTGGGAAATCAAACTTTTTGTATGACTTCTTTTATAGCATGGTCGCCTTGCTAATAACCGCGAAGGACACTTATATTAATTCTGGCCCCTATCACTATTCAATTCAATGACATTTTTCATTGCATGATTGGCTCAATGTCACTACAAATTTTACAATTTTTTCTTTGTCATGCCTTCCATCCAATATTTTTCGCATAACGCTTTCTCATATATTCTTTCTCTCGACATGCATTGTATCAAACAAATGCACAATTTTTATTTTCATAGTAGGGCAACTTACTAAATTGTCTGGGATAACTTTTCAGTCCTTGTGGAAGCCGGCCATTAATGCCTTGACAACCTTCATGAAGCATATAAGTTAAACACATTAACACGTTCGACAATCATTGTCAATTACAACATGAGTAAACACAACACAATATAAAAATATAAATTCAAAACATATATATGATAGATAAACAATTTGATCTGATGTATAACCTTGATGATTAATTCTATTATATTCCAACTTCCATAGGTGAGGTGACATTCTTCGTGGTTTTGATGTAGTCTCTTCTTTCCCATTGAAAGATGTTTTTCAGTAGTTCGATACTTATGATTTCTATGGAGGAAGTTCCTATACTCATCAAACACCTACTTTCCTAAACTTGTTGAACGATGAGATTTCATCTTTGGACCACAAATTGAACATGCAAATTTTCCTTTGTTTGAAGACTTGCAAGATGATATATAATTGATTAAATATGTCAATTTTACAATTATATATAATGAATAGATTATTTTAAAATATTCATGATATCTACTTCATCAAATTAAATATTGTTAAAGTGCAAATAACTTATAACAAAACCACAAAGTTAGCCCCCTCAAGTATCATGAATTGTCCATACAAGCATTGCATAGAAATGAAACTATCTTTGTCCTAGTTGGTCTAGAGACGCCATACATAGTTAGGCCATTCCATAAATTTAGTAACTCGTTGATAAGAGGCTTGATATATACATTCATATCTCTAACTTGGTACTTACCTATTTGAATGAACATAAACATTACATAATTATTATAACCATTTTATTGCAATATATAAATTAATGTACATGACTATTGGAATGAAAAATATAAGCCATTATGCACAACAAGACAAATGAGATGCTACTACATTAAAGAAAATTGATGTAAAACAAACACTGAACAAATCATTGACAACATTATGTGCCCCCTCTTTATCGACATCCATGGAGGAATGTTATTGTTGATAACAAAAACAGGCCACACTGAGTAAATAGATCTCAGCTCTCCAAATGGATTGACACCATCTGCTCCCAATGAAAGCCTGAGATTACGAGGTTCTTCTTTAAAGTGTGGCCATTTTCCCTCCATGTCCGTAAATGCAGAACCATTTGCAGGCATTCGAAGAATGTCATCTCCACTTCTATTCCGTGCATGGTAATCCATCAATTGCGCTTAAGCTTTCGCAGACCTAAATAATTGTTGCATACGTGGAATAATGGGAATATAACGGAAGAACCTTATGAGGCACCTTTTTTGTTAGTTGATCTGTTTGATATCTACTTATATGACATTCCGGGCATTCTGTTGCAAATTCCTGTAGTTTATGATATATAATATGATCATTGGGACATGCATCTATTGCTTGATACTCCATTCCGATATCTTTCATAATGGCACATAAATCTCGGTATGAGCGAGGTAAAATATTTGATGGTGGTAACAAAAATTTACCAATCAATCTACAACAAAAAATAATTTATTCATATAAAGAATATTAATGGTACATATTTCATCCTTTATTTACTAGCGATGAACTAACGACAATTAAAATAGATGAAAAAGATGACATTTATGACATACCTTAACATCCGTGAGATTGCTATGTTTGATAAAACATTCATAACCTTAAAATTCAACAACAACAATATAGCAGAGAGAAGAGTTGTTTCAGAGCCTTCATAAAGGGGCTCATATGCCTTGTCAAGTACAGGTAAATCATGAACATCATCAAAATCATCTTGATCATCATGATCAGCTCTGCCACTAAATGTGGCATGGATCAATGTATTCATACCATCATCTTCAACTGTGTTTTCTGGTGCATGATCTTCTTCCATAGGATCATTAACTTCATCTTCGATATTCACAGCTCCATGTTCATCCACTTGCAAAACCACATTCTCTGGGCTGTGATAATCCATAATATCCGCCTCCTAGGCTCTAATCTTTATAATAATGATAGACACAAATAAAACCATGATCATGATCAAGGATTATATATATATAAAATGTTAAAACAATATAAACATTTACAAATTCAATCAATATAAACACATATAATGAACAACTTACCAATGGACGATAATCATGCCCCCCTTCAACGTGACCATGCCGCCTACAATGTTTCTCAGCTATTGTGATTAAAAGTCATCTCGTCTTTAAGCCCTTGCAATTATTGCAAGGACAATAACATTTCCCATCACCCTTTCTTTTCAATCTAGCCTACAATCTATCAAGTGTCTCTTCATTTTGTTCTGGACTAATATTATCTGACATGATTTTTCTTTACCAAGCTTGACTATTTAGATCTTCAAAAAATATCAAACTCACACTCCAATAATTTTTATTCATAGACAGGTAGCATAGTCTAATAATTTTGATATTTTACACCAAAAAAATTTGGCATACAACCACCCCTGCAAAAGAGAAGATAGTCTGAAGTTAATGACCCCAAAAAACACTTTACAATGCTAATTCCAAAACTTATTAAATTCTGATTTTACTATGATTTCCAACTGTTAAGACTCCTAAAATCAGAATATTGAACTTGATCACAAAATTCCTACAACAATGGAGGTAGCGAGCTAGTAAGAGCAAGTAACCCATTCCTAAGGAGAAACAAGTCAGAATCATCATTGCTAATGTCAATACGGATTTATCCTTTTAGTTAAAGATGCAATGTGTCACTTCTTATGACGAGCTTATCCCTAGGGCCCTCAACATTGAGAGAGCCCTAATAAAAAACAACAGAAGCATTGGTAAGAGTATGATTAGGGTACAAACCCTAGGCCTCCGTAGAAACATAAACAATAACTATAGTGGATTAGTGAGGTTGCAATACCAGAAAGATTGAGACAATGTAGGTAATAACAAAATCTTGCAATCTAAAGATTGTAGCCAATAACAAGCACACTATGTAGCTTAGTGACATTTGTAAATGCAATCTACGGTAAGAAGAATGACAGTCACTTGAGATGTGACAGTCAAAAAGAGGCTGAGCAGTGACAAGATAATAAAGCCCAAACCTTGCATAGTAAAGTGGAGATTTTAACAGTGAGTTTCCTTACCCCCTTGCTGACCTTAAGGGTTTTTCAAATGCTTTTGGTAGTGTTAGACAAGGCAAATGCAATCAGGGAATGACTGTCCAAATGAAGTAACAGTGGTAATCATAGGTTCAATGTTTCTTCTTATCCATTAATATTGTATAATGGAGGTAGTGGATTGCATGTTTGAGCAGTGTTTTGAGACTCACCAAAGATGGGAGAATAGTGAATAATACCTTGTGGACTGTGAAGTAGTGTTAATAAGCTTGAAGGATCTTAAGAACTACAATACCATGAAACAATGAGTCCCCTGTAGTAAGTAGGCAGCCTATAGGGCATAGTTTGATTTTATAGAAGGATGCTCATGAAAGGAATCTTCAAGTGATAGTGAGTGAGCTGTTTGAGATTGCAGCTGAGGGTGCAATACCCAGTCTTAAAGGAAGTTAGCAAAGCAGTAAATGTGCAAGAAAATCGAATCGTACACAACAAACAATTCACAATGTTATCTTCCATAATGCCTTGAGTTTGAATACAAAAATCTCATTGTATCTTTATGATGAAAGTGTCACACTTAATGGTCAATCACTAGCAACCATGATTTTAAAACATGCTATTCTGCTTATGGAGGAAACATTTTAAGCAAGGCAGTGAGTGGTGGTTTGAAACAATGGCAGGTATGAAGGACTTGCTTTATATGCATACTATGCAGTCTAGCTTAAGACAACGTTATTAGAAGAGATTGAAGGTGGATTATGGAACTCAAGGGTTACAATGAAAATGATTAAAGCAAAGACTGAGACCTATTTAAAAGCCATGGTCATGAAGATATTAAAGATGTCACATGCAAAAACCTAGTAGCTGGAGTAATGAATACAGTGCCAAAGAGGATAGTGTGCTGGGGAAGATTTAGGAGATCTTCACATTATCTAATTACAGGGAAATACATCATTTATTTATTTTTTTAATTAAAAGAAATCGTTCTAAACCCTATATAGGATACATTGATACTTCAAAAGCCTTTGAAGGAATTTCAGATTATGCAAATATATGTCAAGTAACATTCATAAGGTTTAGAAAATCTTGATCACTCTCTAGAATAGCCCATTAAACATGGGTTGTGCTTGAATGCACTATATAATTGATATAACACAACCACTCTGCATATCAACCAGAGTTATAGGCTCTTTATTGCAGCAAGAGGTAATCACTCTTTGATCATGCTATAATTACATCCTAACTTGTTAAACTTGAGACAACCTGAATGCACCCAATGATGATTGACACCTACATTATACAACCTGAATTAACTACATTATATGAGTGCCTCCATTTCTATCACAACATAGCCACATTAAACTTGGGTCACACATGAATGCATCATGTATTTGTTATAACACAACCTGCGTACATGATAATACGTTATGGATCACATAATTATAGTCACAAGAATCTGTTCCTCCATTGTGATCTTATGGTGATTCCACACAACAAAATCTGGACATGAAATTCTCAAAACCCTTAACCTCTAAAAATGAAATCTGATGAGATGTTGCTTTAAAATATGATTTTCAAACCTTGAACTACAAATCTGACTTCACAACTAAATTCTGCAAAAAGACAATGACTACCCTCAACCTGATATCTTCTTTGATTTTTTCTAATTTTCCCAAGAAAATCGTCCTTAGTTCTCCACAAACTATCTCAAGTAGAGCAAAACACTGTCGCAATAAATCAGGCGCGAACTCACTTTTCTTTATGTCGGCCACAATTTGATTTTTTTTTTAAGTTTTCATGTTTGTCGAAAATTTGACAAAAATAATAGCCAACATTTTGACGAACCCTAGGTTCATTGAAATTTCGACGAACGTTGGGGATAAACTTTCAAAAAATTGGAAATTACACATCAAATTTTACAAGCACCCGATGAATATCGAATTTTACATATTTCGTCAAATAGTTTCGTCATATTTTGCAGTCAAATGTATTAGTGTTCCATCTCCTCATATGGGTATTCTACAAAAGGAACCAAAGAAATGGGTTGGAAAAAAGAGTTCCAAGTTGGGTAGCAAAAGGGATACTAAAAAGATTAAGGCAATTGGGGAAACTCTGGTGGAGTTAGGGGCAGTCAAGACCCTTGATTCACATTTTTCGTGTCCCCAAAAATGATTGTTTTATCATGGAATGTAAGGGGCTTGAACAATGGCCCTCGAAAAAAAATTGTTCACGAGTTGGTTAGGAATCATTCTCCGGATGTTCGTTTTCCTTAGGAGACTAAATTATCTTTGGAGAGTATGTTGAAGATGGTACCGAAGTTGTGGAAGTTTGGCGAGTGTCAGTGTATTGGTGTTCATGGTGCTTCTAGGGGGTTAGCTTGTCTATGGAACTCTCAGAGGGTTGGTCCTCTTTGGTGGATGTCTTCTAGATCTTCTATATCCTTGGTGGCCTCTTGCTTTGTGAAAGGAGAGTGTATTCTCCTCTCTAATGTGTATGCTCCTGTTGAGTTTCAGGGCAAGCAACTTTTATGGTCTCACCTTCGTTTTGTTTGCAGCCTGGTTCCTTTCCATCCATGTATCTTGGCAGGGGATTTCAATGCTATCATGGAGTTGTCCAAGAAAAGGGGTGGAGTTGCTAGGTTGGAGCCTTCCATGATGCTTCTCAGGGATTGCATTTCGGATTTAAATCTTATTGATGTTCAGCCCAGTAATGGTCATTTCACTTGGAATAATAGGAGGACGGGAGAGGACTGTGTTGCTGAGAGGTTGGATCAGTTCCTGGTCTCCTGTTTTTGGGTTGGAGACTTATGGTCTACCTCCTCTGAGATTTTGGATTGGAGGGGTTCGGACCACTAGCCTATCAAGCTTAATATCATCTCTGCTTGGGTGCCTTGAACTCCCTCTTTCAAGTTCCAAC
The DNA here is from genome assembly GCA_007258455.2 of Sequoia sempervirens. Taxonomy (NCBI): domain Eukaryota; kingdom Viridiplantae; phylum Streptophyta; class Pinopsida; order Cupressales; family Cupressaceae; genus Sequoia; species Sequoia sempervirens. Next base: position 3,961 of record VDFB02358418.1, on the reverse strand, counting down.
TTATGTGGCTGTGGGACTCTTTTCTCTATGACCAAGTGAATGTGTGGTGGAGGATAGGCAGACCCGCCTTTGGTACAACAATGTATACTTTTGTCAAGATTCTCCAGTTTGTCAAGTACCAACTTAAAAGATGGAACAAGAGATGTTTTGGTAATATTTTTCATGGAAAGGTTGCCGCTCAAGAAGAGCTGAATAGTATTACACATTTGATTCAAGAGAATGGGGTGTCTAAGGTTCTTTTAAAAAAGGAGGCTAAGGCTCTGAAGATGGTGGAGGAATGCGAATTACGAGAGGAGATTTATTGGAAGCAAAAGGCTTGAGTTGAATGGCTACAAGAAGGGGAAAAAAACACTGCCTTCTTCTTTAATTCTGTGAGGTCTAGGAGGCATGGTAACTCTATTTCTATTTTGGTTAATGGCAGGGGGGATCGTCTTGTTTCATTTCAGGAAATTGCTGATGAGGCTTCATAGTATTTTGCGGCTCTGTTCAGAGAGGATTTGACAGGGTGTTCGGCTGAGGAGGAACAGGTTCTCTCTTGTATTCCTAATTTGGTCTCCACGGAGATGAATGAATATTTGATGAGAGAGATTTCTCTAGAGGAGCTAGAGGAGATTGTGTTTTAGATTAAGAAATGGAAAGCCCCCGGCCCGATGGTTTTCCAATAGATTTTTTCCAAGAATTCTAGAATATCATAAAGTTGGATCTTTTGGAGGTTGTTCAAGAATCCCAAAGAAACAAGCAGATGTTGTGAGCTCTTAATTCCACCTTCATTGCCCTCATTCCTAGGTGTGAAGGAGTGGATAGGTTAACTCAGTTTTGACCTATCTCCCTTTGCAATGTGGCTTATAAAATTATTTGAAAATTAATGGCTGAGCGGTTGAAGAAGTGGCTTAATCTGTTGATTTCAGAGGAATAAAGTGTATTTGTTGCAGGTCGACAGATCTTGGATGGGGTTGTTATTGCTACTAAGACCATTCATTCCATGGCTAGTTCATAGGAGAAGGAAATGTTCATTAAGTTGGATATGGCTAAGGCATATGATAGGGTTAGATGGTCTTTCTTGCAAAAAGTCCTGGTTGCTTCTGGATTTTGTGAAGAATGAATCCAATGGGTCATGAGTTATGTTTCATCAGTATCCTTCTCGGTGCTGATAAATGGAGATCATTCTGAGCTTTTTGGAGCTTCTAGGGGTCTATGTCAAGGGGACCCCCTTTCCCCGTACTTATTTCTTCTTCTTGTGGAAGGTCTTGAGCTGTTGCTAAAAAGAAATGTTGAGTTAGGTTCCATTCAGGGTTGGCGATGGGGTGGAGATTTTCCCTCGTAGTCTCACTTATAGTTTGTTGATGATATGACTTTGATGGGAATGGCTACTATCAGGGAGGCTACTTCTTTGAGGCAGGTGTTGGATGTTTACTTGGTGGCTTTAGGGAAAATGATTAATAAGGATAAGTCCTCGATATTTTTCTTCAATACACCGGGTCCCATTCAGAGAAGAATTGCTAATATTTTGAGGTTTCAAATAGGGGCTCTCCTTGTTAATTATTTGGGTATTCCAATTTCTGTTGGTCAGCTTCCCAAAGGTTCTTGGCAGATTGTTATTGATAAGTTTCGAGTGAAGGTCAATCATAGGACACATAGATGGTTGTCTTTTAGCTAGGCGTGTTCAACTTCTTAAGTCTGTTGTTCAGGCTCTCCCTATTTATAGGTGCATGCTTCAGGTGGCTCTGGTGGGATTTCTTAGGGAGTTGGATTCCCTTGAGAGGCAATTTTTATGGGCTAGCTACCTGTCATCCTCCAAGTGGAGCCTGGTTAGGTGGGAGGATGTGTGTATTCCTAAGCAGTATGGTGGTTTGGGTCTTCGCCAATCAACTCTGTTTGGAGTGGCTGTGGCTGCTAAGCTATTCTAGAGGTGGTGCGTGGAACAAGATCAGTTGTGGGCCAGGTTACTATCTCACAAGTATCTTCCAGGTATCCCTCGACATGATATCCCTTGGTATCATCTTGGGGGGAAAGGCTCAATGATTTGGAGCACTCTCCAGAAGGGTGCAAATATCATTAAGGATGGCTTATTTTGGATATGCAGAAGGGGTTTTGAAGCTCTTTTTTGGTCAGACTCTTGGGATGGCTTCCCTCCTCTTACCTCTTAGTTTCCTCACCTGCTTCCCTTGAGTCAGATATTTCTTGAGGCTAGTTGGTCTCGGGTAAGTGACTTCAAATCCTTATCCTTTAATGGTCAGCTGGAGAGGGCTTGTTGGAAGGATCCTATTGAGTGGCTTGTTATGGGGATGGAGGACAACAGTACTGAACTTAATACAATTTTTTGCAGTAGGCATTGTAGCTCCCTTCTAGAAGAGGATATTCTTGCATGGATACACAATCCTAAGGGGATATACACAGTTCCTTATGGTTATCAAGTGTTATTGGCTCAAAAGTTGGATAGGGTGGAGGTTCATTGGTGGAAGTAGGTTTGGAATAAGTTATCATGGCCAAAATGTAATTGCTTTGTTTGGACTTTGGCATGGAACAGGTGCTTGACCTGGGATAATATCTATAAGCATGGCTTCTAGGGGCCTTCTGCTTGCATTCTATGTGGGAAAGAGGAAGAGGATTCCTCACACTTGTTTTTTTGATGCCCCTTTGTTGTCAAACTTTGGCATTGGTGGTGGGGGGTTTGGAAGCAACCTTGTGTCCATGCTTCTTCTTTGGTGGAGTTTTGGGATAGCTTGGGAAGACCTCCATTGAGGGCTTCCTTCTTGCAGGATGTTTGGTATGTTGGTCCTACTTTTCTTCTTTGGCAGACTTGGCTTGAGCGGAATCGTAGGATATTTCATTGTGTGAAGTTGGGGGGTCAGCAAGTGTGGTTGTGTATGTTAGGCATGATATAAGAGTCAGTTGCGGCTATAAGTGAAGGGGTGTTCCCCCTGGAGAAAGGGGATGCTAAGTTGGTGGAAAGACTAGGATTGCAGGGGATACATTCTTCCTCTGTTATTTCTAGGAGAGGCAGGCTTGGGAACAAGAGAGTGCAGAGGTCAATACTGATGGCTCTTCTAGAGGTAATCCCGGGCTTGCAGGGATTGGTGGGGTAGGTAGGGATTCAGGGGGTTCAGTGATATTTATTTTTTCTATTCATGAGGGGAAGGAAACAATTAACCTTATGGAGGGTATGGTGATTCTTTATGTTGTGGAGCGGGCCCTTGCTTTGGGATGGAAAAAGGTTATGTGTGAAGCGGATTCACAGATCTTGGTTAACTTGTTGAATGAGACTAAGATGTCTAACATTAATTGGAAATTAACCTCGGTGGTCCAGTAGATTCTTCAGGTTAGTTCTAGGATGGAGGAGGTCTCTTTTGTTCATATCCCGAGAGAGTGGAATCAGGTTGCTGATTGTTTAGCCAAATGGGCTTCCAAGCAAGGTGTTGGTTGGAAGATTGAGGACTGGGTGCAAGTTTCCCTTGAGTTACGACATGATTTAGATAAGTTTCTTGAGGAGGATAGAAGGATTCTTGAAGATAGCTGAGTTTGTTCTTGGGTTTCGGTGTTGCTTCCTTGGGCTTTTGAGGCTTGGTTCCTCTATTTTGTTTGTAATGTTCTCTTCTGATTTTCAATAAAGTTTTTACCCCTTTTTATTAATTAAAAAAAAAAAAAGAAGAAGAGGGGAAATGAAAAGATCCAAAATGAAGACCAAGAGAAGAAGGATGATTCTACTCTTGTGCACTTTGCACAAGATTCCAAGATAATTTGGGATAGAGTATTATCTCAAGGGGATATGTCACTTGCAAAACCTTTTTGCCCCTTGAAAAGAAAAAGGTATTGAAGATTTCAGCATGAAGGATGATTTGAATCAAATCAGTCAGTGTGCATATTTGTTGTGCATAAATGGATCTTGTTTTGTTTTCCTAGTGGATTGATGTTTTTTCAATTTGATGTACTAAATTTAAAAAAGTCCCAAAAAATTAAGTTT
>VDFB02358416.1:0-29428 GCA_007258455.2 Sequoia sempervirens | reverse complement strand
TAAACAAATTTATTGTTAGCCTATTTGAAACATATTCATACCCATTTATTGATTCCTCAATCTTAGATGTTTTGATTGTAACTTCGTCATATTGGTCAATAGAATGATGATACACAATTCAAATCATTCAATCAAATGTAATTACATAGGTCAACAATAATAATTTTAGCAACGACATGCTTATAAATACATCATGTTTTCTACTTGTATCTTTCAACGACTTTGCATTGTTTTTCCTATTTGTTATCTACAACAAAATTATCAACTATAAGCTTACATTTTATTTATATTTCATTTTCTTTGGTGTGCATTTCCTTATTTTCATAAGTGTAGTTGATTGAAAGGGCTACTTCCCATTAACATGTCCTTTCTTACATAAATGAATAAATGTAGCTTAGTCTTGCAATAAGAAATTTCATCAATTATGATAAGTCCAATGCCCACATAAACATGTCTCGTGTAATTTTGTTACATGACCGAGGGTCCATTTGTTGACTTTTGTTGTAGATAATGCTAAACAACCAAAAATCTTCAAGAAATAGTAACTTATAACCATGCAATCTAATTTCCATTAATAATGGAAGGATAAAAGACGAGCAACCTAATTCCATTTATAGATACTCAACAATCTAGCACCATAGCCAATATTTTGTTCCACCATTAGTATGACCTTTCAAGCTAATGTTGTAAACCATTTTTCATATTTATCATCACATATTCATGTAAAGGCTAATCAAACGTTTGAATGTTTGTGAAATATATTATAAAGTTTGATTCACATGTAACATCCCATTTTCAATAACTTTATGTTTGTGGACCAAAAGCCTATTCCCATTGTCTCCTATGGTCAAAGAGTCTAGATACATTCCCCCCCTTCTTCCCCCCCACATGTCTATCAGGTTTAAAAATTGCTAATGCCCCAAAAAATCCAAGTCTATATGTTGTCAAAGCATTGGATCTCCCCTTCCTAGCATCCATTTCCTTCAATCCTCACTCCTTCCCCTAAACTTGTTAGAGAGCCAAAATTACTAATATCGATATGCCTCACTCCCAAGCCTTGATCCTTGATGAGTAGTAAGAGTTAGGTAGTATCCCCAACAAGTTCAAACTTGGATGTTCCCACCTTTTTGCACTATTCATTGTTACCCACCCTTACATGACAAAGAGTGCCATTAGTTACAAGTTTTAACTTAGAAACCACACTAGACAATATATTCCTACCTAGAAGGAAGGGTCTACTAACGAGCATAGATTCATATGCAATTTCAAGTGAAGGATGAAGTAGGTTGAAAATTCAAACCAATTCAAATGGAATTAGAGAAAGGGGGTCCATTTTTTGGAACACCATGATCAATCACCTACTCCTTAGGTGGCACCAATGTAGTGGTTGTATTTGCCCCATGATCTATGCATATATCTAAGCTATTGTTTTGGTGATATGAATATCTCTCATTAGCCATCAATTTGAAGGGTATAAAAAGGAAGGATAAATTTAGCCATCATTAGCTATTGTTTTGAGCACTCGTGTTCAAACAATTAGATTTGAGGATGAAGGTCCTCTAGTTCACAAGAATATAGGGTGATCCCACAATACTGGTTTACAATTTTTGGCCAAACTGGACACTGAACAGTTGATTTTTTTAACTAAATCTTCACTTTCAAGCACCTATAGTGGCTAAACTGTGAGAAATTTGAAGATGATGCAAACTAGTGATTTGTGAAATTTTGTCTGTAGATTCTAAATATATTTTTTTCAAAATTTTTGAAATCAAATTGCGCTTCTTTTTCCATCTATTTTGAAAACTAGACGTTTTTTTCAATAAACACCATTTTTAAGGAGTGATGCTCACCATATACAACATAACTTTTTTTCCACGAAGGATAAAATTCTAATTTTTTCGAATTTGGATTTATAACTATGATATATAGAGCATGGAATTGGTTTCATAGCATTTCATTCAATATTTTTTCCTTAATCAAGTTTCAAAGTCAAACCAATTACAATTTAGACATAGGCAGACCATATACAACATAACTTTTTTTGTATGTATTGAAATTCATTTTTTTTTTTGGATCAAGGACATCAATATCTAGTGCACTGATATTTTTCAAATATTTTTTTTGATAATATGCTATTTTTCCACTTGTGCAGAACAAAGAGCTTTATTTTTGATGAAAAATCTATGTTTAATCAAACTAAAAAAATAAATACATAATAAAACCAAAACATATTAAAATTATATTTGTTGGATAACTCGTTCTGAGGACTACCATCATCCAGTTGGTTCTATGAAGTCTCCTCCATTTTCATCCTCAACTCGGGCTTTGAAGGGAAAATTCGGAGATTTTTGGTGTCAGAGGGGGAGAAGGGGGAAAAGGGGAGTTCGAGCAAACCCAAGTTCGAGCGAACCCCCCTTGGAGTTTTGCTCAAACCCAGGTTCGAGTGAACCCCCCTTGGAGGTTCGCTCGAACCAGGTTTTGAACTAACCCCCTTTCCATAAAGCTTTCCTTTTGGTTTTTTCTCGGGAATGGTGGGACCCAACATTTAATGGGTTTGCTCAAAGGGGGGTTCTAGCAAACCCCCTTTCGGTTCGCTTGAACCAAATGTTCGTTCGAATCCCCAAAAACCAAAATCTTTTCCATGGGGGTGGTTTTTGTAGTTTTCCTTGCTCACTAGAATTGTAAACCAGTTTTGTGGGTTTACCCTATAGAGGATGAAAACCCTTTATTTTCATGAGATAAAGTATGAAACCTCTTTTTTGGTCACATGGTTTCATTAGAGGTCATGAGTGAGCTCCCATGGTTGTAGACTATAGCTGCATCGAGTTCAAATGATTTATTGTTATTGAAGGATTGAGAATGAAGGTATATGCTCTATGCCTACTATAATTGGCACTTCTTTTGGGGGTAGTATGCATGTTATTTCTACTATTATCATGGAGCTTTATAATGTATCCATGACCCATTTAATTTTGGGTTTGTGCATTGAATTTCTAGTTAGTGTTGTTGTAGCAACAAGTTGTACTAGGTTTAAGGCTCATTTGATATAATGGATTAATAATTATATTTATGGGCTACAATCACTACTATAGTAGCATTTGTTGGGTATTCCATAATAATTTGATATACTAATGTGTAGTTCATGTTCAAGATTTGGCACTATACTTTCTAGTTAATTGTTGTGGTGATAGTTGTTCCCATTGTCACCGCATCATGATCAATGCCTTTTATACTTTAATATAAAATGTTCAAAAATGATTTGCAAGTTATTTTATATCACTATGGACTTGTTTGATAATTTGGATGATTTGTATTAAGGTGTAAATAGAAAGGATTATTCTGGGTTAATGTATAACATGCTAATTTATACAATAGATTCTTTATAACTTGTTTCAAACACTTATAACCTCAAATTTAATCAGGGTATGAATGAATGCAAATATAATGAAGGAGAAACTATTTTTTTGGATTAAGGTTTCATATTATTTTGTAAAGGAAAAAGGGTAAATTTTGGGTTTTTGGTTATATCAAGTTCAACATTTAAACCAAAAATTTATAAACCCTAAAATAGTTTTGGTAAAGTTATTATAGTGGTATCAAAGCTAGTTTTCCTTCTAGTTTGTGAATCATGGGATATTTTTGGAGTTTCTTAATAAAGGGGGAAAATGTAGGTTATTTTATTGATGTAGGGATACAAATGAGTAGATTCAAGATGAAATACAAAGGAACTAAGACATAATGAATATGTTTGAAGAAGTTTCTTTAATCAAGAAATATTGAAATTGATTTGAAGTTATGAGGGTAGCTTTTAGCCTTTGAAAAGTATGCCAATATGGTAAGAAAAAGTCCATTCTACATAAGGAGGGAAGAAGTTTCAATGGTATAAAACTATATTTTGTTGGAAAAGATTTTGATAGACTATTTAAAAATTATTAGGAATAGGAAGATGATTACAAATTTGCACTACCTTTTGAAAGGATTTTAAAGGTGATATGATTTTTTTCTGTGATACCTAATAAGACTGAGGAATGAAGAAGATGATCACTATGACGGAGAGAAAATAATCTTGCAGAATGAAAAGATTATTTAAAAATAGAGCCATAACCAAAACAAAAATATAAACCACTCTCAAGTACAAAATACTATTGTAGCTCATTTAACCCATAAGTTACGGAAAATGACTCCAGATCAAATAAATCAAGCATTTCGAATAAACCAAAATGCGAAGAAAGAACTAGAATGTCCACTATTTTGTCACATAGTCTTTAGATAATAAATTCACTCTCGTATGCTACCACTTAGACTGAAGATTGTGTTGAATCCTAATTCAACTTAATGACTTCGTCCGTTTCGAACTTTCCTCTGCTATTTTAAACCAGGTGGCCAGCGATTTCTTGCCTTTGTGACGAAGCGCAGAGAAAAATGTGTGTATTTCTTATTTATATTTCAATTTGTGACGTGAATAGCAAGGAATTATTCTCCCTTGGCCTGCATTCGACTTCTAATGAGCTCTCTGCCGGCTGATTTGTATAAATCAACTGTAATACAATGATCTCATTGCATGGTAGACCAACGTGAACACGAGAAAGGAAATGTGAGACCGAGAAGGAATCGTCATGCAGACCAAGGCTGTTATTCTTCTTTGGCCGATCAACTTTAAAACTAAACCTGCAATTTTAGTCAGCAACGAATATTTTAAACGAGTTGTAAAAGCAATCGTCTGACCTGGTTGTGCATTAAGGCTCAGCAGAAGCATCTAAGATGATGTAATGTATTGCAATTTTATTTATTTATTGGATCATGATAATCTTAATGTGGCTTTCAAGGATAACCTTGAGATTTCTAGAACTAGGCCTAGTTGTATTCTATGGGATCGTGAGGATTATCTAATTGAAGGTGCTTTGAAAGGGCTTGAGCATGGAAAAAACAATAAAGGCAAGGCTCATGCACTTCTCTTAGAAATGAAAACATGCATACACTTTGGTTTAAGTAGTTCATACAATTTGAAGATGATTGTATAATTCTTATTGATGTCATTAGATGTGGAGGAGTCTAAAATTGAAAAGTAAATAGTATCTTGAAGCAAAGTATGGTTGTTATTAGAGAATTTAATGGAATTTATAATAAGGTATGTGTATATAGGGAGGTCAACTCCCATACAAACACTCTACCCAACTTTGTTGTGGAGATAGACACAAATTGCTTAGTTGGTGAGTTGCTAGAGCCTTAGTAGAGTTGAAGACCTAATATTTTGAATGATGACCTTGTATCATCACATAAAAAAGATCTTATGAATTGACATAAGGAATAATTTCTTAAGCATATATGAGATCATTAAGATTTGCCCCATTGTACTTGAGCTATACACAGTCAATACATTATAGGTTATTCTAGTAGATTTAGGGCTATATCACACCTTCTTTTACAACTCTTGATGACTTTTCTCTTGCACAACTATGGAAACTATTGCAAGGTTGTTAGCCAAGAAGAGACAAATCTCCTTCTTAGCAAAAGTTCCAAACCTTAGATTGAAGAAGGTGTTCAAAACTAGCTCAATAATTATAAAGCATGCTATTAATATGATGTTGAGAAACCTATTCCTCCCAATGATGCAAAAGTATTGAGTTAACATAGACATCTCCTTTATGTTTTTCATAGTGGTTTTGGAGGTAGGGGAAACCAAAGGGACAATTTAGATTGTGTCATAGGTTTTGATGAAGCCACAATGGTACACAAGCCTAAATGCTATCTTGGGTGAAGCTATCTTCAACATCATATTTCACCCTAATATGGGAACATGGATGGGATTCAACTTCAAAGCCACCATTCAACTGATTTTGTTTATCATTCTAACCTTCATCCATAATGACACCAAGTAAAATGGGGAATCAAAATTTTAAACCCTACCGTTGTTGTTGGTCCCTCACCTAGCATTGTCTAAGCATTTGTAGTGAGAGTAGATTCATTGGATAATATGGAAGAGCTTGCCTATAGGTGAATAAATATTTTTGTTTTTCTTATTATATAGGATTATAAATATCACATAAATAATGAAAAATTCAAATAACTAAATCTATAATGAAATTCAATGACCTTTTGCTTTCATATTGTCATTGGAATTTTCATTTTATGGCCCTCATTAATAGAGATACTTGAATCTATAAAATTCCTAGATTAAATATATGGGTATGGCCCCCAAGGAAAATTTATCTAGTAAAAACATTATATATTTTAATTATATTTATTAATATATTATATTCTATATATTATACATTATTGAATATATATACATATATACATATATATATATATATATATATATATATATATATATATATATATACTCATAATTCTATATGTTAAATTAAATTTATTTTTATTGGTGTTATAATAGGTAAATTAGATGCACCAACTTCAAACATAAAAAAACATTGAATTATAAATAGAATATTGTACACTGAAAGGAAATTCAACTAATCCTATTCTTTTGAAATTGATTTGTAAATTTATCACTTTAGATGCACAAGTGACCTTAAAGATGTAGACTATGATTAGGGCTAGAAATACCCTTAGAATGATATTCCCTTATAAAACATAAGATTAGGGCCCTAAAAACCCTATCTGAATGATCAAAATTAAGACCATTGCAAAAAAAATTGAACTATTGTGGATATGTTGATACATGTTGCAAATCTATCAAAACATGATCTGAGCCACAAAATTTGATGAAAACCTACAAAAATTAAGGTTAGATGGCCACATAAGAAGTTTAAGATTATATACAAATACTTAGGATGATATTACTTGATAAAAATATAGAGCTAGAGGCCCAAAAAGCCTTGATTAAGTGGTCAAAATGATGATTAGTTGTGAAAAACTATCAAGATAGAAGGTGTAGAAGTTGAATGTGAACTCCCAACACCCCATGATCAACTGCCAAACCAAAATATCTTTCACAAGAGAGAAATGAAAATAATATCATGTTATGATTAAGGATGCAAGATTGGTTGATTGAATATGTAAATGTACATATGATGCCTTGCTTATATATAGAAAAGGTTATGAAATAGGATTAGACATGATCTTGGCAATGTGTCTTAATCCTGTACACTAAGACAACTACCTCAACATTATTAAATTTTATAATAATGTCATAATATTTGTGGAAATTCCACTGGGCTTTGCATGTGTATAGATTCATGTAATCCCTGACCTTTGGCAAAGATACTAAAAAGTACCGCAACATTGAATCCTCCACAATATTAAATCTTCACTAGCATAAGTATTTGTGGAAACTCAACGTCATCCAACCAACCTCTCCCTCCCTCCCCCCTCTTTCTCTCTCTCCCTACCTTTCCTCCCCTCTTTCTCTATCTCTCTCTCCCTCTCCCCTCTTTCTCTCTCCCTCCCCTCTCTTTCTATCTCTCCTCGCCCTCTCTACCTACCCATCTCTCTCTCTCTCTCTCTCTCTCTCTCCCTCTCTCAAGTATCCCTCTTTACCTCTCCTTTGTTCTCTCTCTCTTTGATGCAGGAGCATCCAAGGTGTAATGGAAATCCTGTGTCACCAAAAATATTTCAATTTTGCTTTGTTTGATTTCAATAAGGGCTTAATGTTTAGGAGAATAATATTTTCACTTGCAACAATGTAAATTTCCTTTGGGTGAAATGGAAATGTAAATTTTGATAGGAAAATGGCCCCAATAATTTGGTAGAAGCATCTTTTGGAGGAATATGCCTTTTGGGAATCCACCTTTGGATGAGGAAAAAAAGTTTTGTCTTAGATAGTGATTTTGGAGAGTTTTGCATGTACAAGTGTCATATGTTGTCATAATGTGGGTTTCCAAAAGAATATTGCATGTTGCTTGCATGTCTTTGCATGCAACAACTGTTATGACAAGCCGTAAGGAATCTGTAAGAGGTGTAAGTTGTCATGGCATCTCAAATTTGATCAGACAAGTGTCTAGGCGCCCAAGAGAAGGATAGCATGCATTGGACCTAATGGCATATGTCAGATTTTGTAACTCCCAAGGTGGGCATACCTTTCTCAAGGTGGTTCCAGGAGATTGTTTTGTGAAACCATGGTTTGTTTTCTCTTGGCACATTCTCTACTTATTGATGCCTTTTCATTTGGAGAAGGGGGGCTTGGAGAAGTGAAGTTTGCATACCCAGATGCTGCCGGAATTGCACCAGATTATTGAAGATAAGTTTGTTGTAGGTGTTGCATGTAGGATTGAAGAGGAGCCCATTAGCTTCAATATTTTGTAATCTTTTGCATGTTTGGAGATAACAAAAGTTGAAGATTTTCTCTTCCTATTTTTGTTCTTGTTGTCCATTTGTAACCTTCATATGTCATGTTTTGTGAGGTTTTGTAATTAGATTTGAAAGGGAGAGTCTCCATTTTCATCTCTCTCTCTCTCTCCCCTTCCACCAACCTTCGCTCTCTACTTCTCTCTATCTGACCTATCCCTATATACCTCTTTCTTTATCCCTCCCTCCCTCCCCTCTCAATCTCTTTACCTTCCACATTACCTCTCTACTTCTCCCTCACTTCTCCCTCTCTCCCTCTCTCTCCTTCCCTCTCTACTCTCTATCTCACCTCTCTCTATATCACTTCTCTCTCACTTCTCCCTTTCTCTCTCCTTCATCTCTCCTTCCCTCTCTACTTCTCTCTACCTACCTATCCCTCTATACCTCTCTCTCCATCCCTACCTCTCCCTTCATCTCTCCTTCCCTCTCTATTTCTCTCTACCTACCTATCCCTCTATACATCTCTCTTTCCCTCTCTACTTCTATTTACCTACCTATCCATCTATACCTCTTTCTCTCTCCCTCTCTCCATCCCTCCTTCCCTCTCTCAATCCATCCACCTTCCTCCTCTCTCTACTCTCTTTAACTTCCCTCTCCATCCCCCCTCTCTATCTCAACTCTCTCTCCCTACCTCTCCCTCCCTACCCCCTCTTTCTCTCTCTCCCTACCTTATCCCCCTCTCTCTCTCCCCCCTTCCACCAACCTTCACTCTGTACTTCTCTCTATCTAACCAATCCCTATATACCTCTTTCTCTCTCCCTCACTCCCTCTCCTCTCAATCTCTCTACCTTCCACCTTACCTCTCTACTTCTCTCTATCACTTATCTCTCACTTATACCTCTCTCTATCCTTCCCTCTCTACTCTCTCTCTCACCTATCTCTCACCTCTCCCTCCCTCCATACCTCTTCCGCCCTCTCTTTGTCTCTCTATACTTGTCTTTATCTCCCCTTCCTCTCTCTACCTACCTCTTTACTTCCCTCTATACTTATATTTATCTCTCCTTCCTTCTCTACTTCTCTCTTTATCACATATCTCTATCACCTATCTCCATCTCTATCTCTATCTCTATCTCTATCATCTCTCTCTCTCCTTCCCTCTTTACTCTCTCTATCTCAACTCTCTTTCTCCCTACCTTTTCCTCTCTTTATCTCTCTCTCTCTCTCCCTACCTTTCCCTCCCTCTCTCTTTCTATCTATCTATCTCTCCCTCCCTTCCCCCTCTTTCTATCTCTCCTCTCTCTCCCTTCCCTCTCTTTCTATCTCTCCTCGCCCTCTCTCTATCTACCTCTCTCTCTCTATAGCTGGATAGGTTAGATAGAGAGTAGAGAGGGAAGTTGGGTGGGAGGAAGGAAGAGAGAGATAGAGATAGATATATAGAGATGGGGATAGAGAAAATTAGACATGGAAGAAGGGATGGAGGGGGAGAGAGAGGTGAGATAGAGAGAAGTAGAGAGAGAGAGAGAGAATAGAGAGATAGAGATAAGTAGAGAAAATTAGACATGGAAGAAGGGATGGAGGGGGAGAGAGAGGTGAGATATAGAGAAGTAGAGAGAGAGAGAGAATAGAGAGATAGAGAGAAGAGAGAGGGAAGGAGAGAGTGAGAGAGAAAGAGGGGGATGGAGGAAAGGAGAGAGAGGGGAGGAGAGAGTGAGAGAGAAATAGGGGGATGGAGAGAGGGAAGAGAGAGAGGGAGAGAGAGGTGAGATATAGAGAGTAGAGAAGGAATGGGAGAGAGAGAGGGGGAGGTAGGGAGGGAGAGAGAGAGGGAGAGGGAGAGAGAGGTGATAGAGAGATGTGATAGAGAGATAAGTAGAGAGGGAAGAAGGAAGGTGGAGAGATTGAGATATGTAAGAAGGTATGGAGGGTGAGACAAAGAGGTATAAAGGAATAGATTAGATAGAGATAATTAGAGAGGGAAGGTGGGTGGGAGGGAGTAAGAGAGAGAAAAAGAGATAGGTAGAGGGAGGGAGAGGAGAGATAGAGAGTAGAGAGGGAAAGAGGTAGGGAGGGAGACATAGGTGAGATACAAAGTGATGGAGGGATAGGTAGGTAAAGAGAGGGAGAGGGGAGATAAAGATAGGTAGAGAGGGAAGGAGACGTAGAGAGAGAAGAGATAAAGAGAAGTAGAGAGGCAGGGGAGGGAGAGGTAGGGAGGAGATATAGTGAGTGTGTGTATGTGTGAGAGAGAGTAAGAGAGAAAAAGAGGGGAAACAAGAAGGGGGAGAGAGAATGAGAGTAGAGAGGGAAGGGGGGAGAGAGATAGAGAGTAGAGAGGGAAGTAGAGAGTAAGAGAGAAAGAGGGGGGAGAGAGAGAGAGAGAGGTAGAGAGAGTGGTAGGGAGTGGAGGGAGAGGGAGGTAGCTCTACTTTCTCTCTCTATCTCACCTCTCGCTCCCTACCTATCCCTCCATCTCTCTCCTCACCTCTCTCTCACCTCTCTCCCTCCCTCCCTACCTCTTCCTTCATCTCTCCTTCTCTCTATGTACTTCTCTTTATCTCCCCCTCCCTCTCTCTACCTACCTCTCTTTGTTTCTCTCTCATTTATCTCTCCTTCCCTCTCTACATCTCTCTACCCACCTATCCCTCTATGCATATTTCTTTCTCCCTACCTCCCTCCTTCCCTCTCTCCATCTCTCTATCACCTCCCTCTCTATCTCTCTCTCCTTCCCTCTCTCTCTCTCCCTCTCTCTCTTCCCCTCCCCTCTCTACTCTCTTTCTCTCTATCTCACCACTCTCTCCCTACCTATCCCTCCCTCCCTCCTCTCTATCTCACCTCTCTCTCTTCTCCCTCTCTACCTACCCCCTCTCTCTCCTCTCCCTCTATCTACTCTCTATCTCAACCCTCTCTCTACCTATCTCTCCATCTCTATAATCTATCTCAACTATCCCTCTTTACCTCTCCTACCCTCCCCTCTCTCTTCCTCCCTCTCTCTCTCTCTCTTATTTTAAGGAGAGAGAAGTAGAGAGAGGAGGAAGGTGAAGAGATTAAGAGAGGGAAGGAGGGAGGGAGGGAGAGAGAAAGAGGTATAAAGGGATATGTAGGTAGAGATGAGTAAAGAGGGAAGGAGAGATGGAGGGAGAGGTAAGTATGGAGAGATATGAGAGAGAGAAATATAGAGATAGAGCTAGGTAGAGAGGGAGGGGGAGATAGAGAGAGTAGAGAGGGAAGGAGAGAGAGAAAGAGGGGAGAGGGAGGGAGAAGGGTTTAAGGGTTGAGGGTTGAGGGTATAGGGATTAAGGGTTGAGGATTTAAGGGTTGAGAGTTGAGAGATGAGGGTTTAAGGGTTGAGGATTGAAGGATTAGGGTTTAAGGGTTGGGGGTTGAAGGATGAGGGTTTAAGGGTTGAAGACTAAGGGATTAGGGATTAAGGGTTGAGAGTTTAGGGATGAGGGTTTAAGGGTTGAGAATTGAGGGATTAGGGTTTAAGGGTTGATGGTTTAAGGATGAGGGTGTAAGGGTTTTAGGATTGAGGGATTAGGGTTGAAGGATGAGGGTTTAAGGGTTATAGGATTGAGGGATTAGGATTTAAGAGTTGAGGGTTGAGGTTAAAGGGTTGAGAGTTAAAGGGTCAAGGGTTGAAGTTAGAGGGTTATAGGATTAAGGGATTAGAGTTTAAGGATTTAGGGAATAAGGGTTTAAGGGTTGAGGGTTGAGGGATTAGGGTTTAAGGGTTGAGGGTTGAAGGATGAGGGTTTAAGGGTTGAGGGTTAATGATTAAGGGATTAGGGTTTAGGGTTGAGGGTTGAAGTTTGAGGATATAGGATTGAAGGATTAGGGTTTAAGGGTTGAGTGTTAAAGGGTTGAGGGTTGAAGTTTGAGGGTTGAAGGTTGAGGGTTATAGGATTGACGGATTAGGGTTTAAGGGTTGAGGGTTTAAGGATGGGGGTTTAAGGGTTGAGGATTGAGGGATTAGGGTTTAAGGGTTGAGGGCTGAAGGATGAGGGTTTAAGGGTTGAGGATTGAGGGATTAGGGTTTAAGGGTGAGGATTGAGGGATTAGGGTTTAAGGGTTGAGGGTTGGAGTTTGAGGGTTGAAGGTTGAGGTTTATAGGATTGAGGATTGAGGGTTTAAGGGTTGAGGGTGAGACACAAAGTGATGGAGGGAGAGGTACGTAAAGAGAGGGAGAGGGGAGATAAAGATAAGTAGAGAGTGAAGGAGATGTAAAGAGAGAGGAGAGATAGAGAGAATTAGAGTGGGAAGGGAGGGAGTGAGAGGTAGAGAGGAGATAGACGTGAGTGTGTGTGAGAGAGAGAAGGGGTGAGGGGAAGAGAGAGAGAGAGAGAGAGGGGGGGGAGGGAGAGGTAGGATGAGATAGAGGAGGAGAGAGAGAGAGAGAAATGGAGAGAGAGAGTGGTGAGATAGAGAGGAGAGATTAGGAGGGAGAGAAGGAATTGTGAGATATAGAAGACAAAGTGATAGAAAGAGGAAGAGAGGGAGAGAGAGAGGTAGGTAGAGGGAGGGAGAGGAGATAAATAGTAGGAGGGAAAGAGGTAGGAGGGAAACATAGGTGAGATAGAGGATGGAGGGAGAGGTAGGTAAAGAGAGGGAGAGGGGAGATAAATAAAGTAGAGTGATGGAGGGAGAGATGGGTAAAGAGAGGGAGAGGGGAGATAAAGATAAGTAGAGAGGGAAGGAGATGTAGAGAGAGAAGAGATAGAGAGAAGTAGAGAGGGGAGGGAGGGAGAGAGAGATGTAGGGAGGAGATAGCAGAGTGAGAGAGAGAGAGGGGGGGCTAGAGAGGGAGTAAGGGAGAGAGAGGGGGGAGAGGAGAGATAGAGAGTAGAGAGGGAAGGAGAGAGTGAGAGAGAAAGATGATACAACTTGTTGACTACTGAAATTTGACCTCCTGACTATTGAAATTTGACATGCTAATTATTGAAATTTGACTATCTAAAAAATTATAAGATCTTTCAAAAACTAGAATTTGCATTATAACTCAAAGAGATCTGAAACCAATCTTAAACATCTTGAAACTATATACATGAAATATAACTTAAAGTATATGAAAGTAAATGTCCATATGTAAACATCAACTTATTTCATGCATATAGTTTCCCTGGCTGAGAGACAGAACGAGAAAGAAAAAAATAAAAGATTTCACAAAAAAACATTCCAAAAATTCATGCACTTCATTTGGCAAGCACCAAATTTGGTGCCTACCAAATGAAAACGCCATTTTTTAATTTTAAAATACCAAGCCATTTGGGGAGCACCAAATTTGGCACTCGCCAAATGGTCATTTTGGGTAAAAAAAAAAAGTGACATCTTTTTTGTGTCATAGATTGGAGCACATACCTTGTAGTATACCATGTAAAAGACCAAATTCTTCAATTTCATGGTACATTTTACCTGTTTCTACATCTACACAAGACTAAGATGACAAATTTGTAGGTACTTTGAGAAAATATTTATAACCAGCTACCTTTATTGGTTGTACTTCAAAATGATCCATCATGACATGTACATTTTCTATATCTTGCATAGTCATGTGGCCGCTAACTTTTGTATGTATATCAACATATTTTTCAAGTTCTTGCATTTTAGCATTACTTTGATAAGGTTCTACATTATAAATACATGACATGCATGAATCTATGCTGCTTAAGCCATTTATATAATGAAGAAAAATCATTATCTAATGGGGTAGAAAAATTCCTTGTCATAATTTGTAATCAGTGTGATACATTGCTCATGATAATATCTGTTAAGGCTTCTTCTTGGTGGACTACTTCTCCTTGCAGCCCATGCATTGATGTATAACAAGATTTTTTAGTGGGTCTTTCAGGATCTTTGCATTGGTGTATCATTGAATAGTCCTCCATTACTCTTACTATGTCAATCTCATCCTTGTTGTGTGGTATACCATAAATTTGATATTCTTTCTTATATATGATTTTAGTTGTTTCACGTGCTTGAGATTCAAATGACACTCTTTCACCGTCACTAACTATGCTATTGTAATTTTGCAAATGATTACTAGATTCTAGAAAATAAAAATAAAAACTTCCCCACATCAAGAGTATTGAATTCTTTCATTGTTGATCTGAAATATCTTCATGGGTACGCATCATGAAGCTAATCTTTTCATATGTACAAATCATTATAAAAAGGAGAAGACTCTTGATTACTGATTGGTGACTCAATCATATGATCTTTGGTATCTTTTCTAGGTGATGTACCCATTAGAATATCATCTCAATGTGATTGAGCATTTAACATGGTTAAACTATGACAATCTTGTTCAATCATCTCCTTCGTTGTTGTTGTCTCAAAGTCTGTTTGTGGATCATCCTTAATGAAGAAACTTCTTGATTTGTTTCTTTCCACATCTCATACATTTTTTGTAATGAATGTAGGGGATTTACAACAAACAACTCAAATGATCCCATACTCTCTTTGACTTCCTTGACAACAACTTGACATAATAGACATATGAATTATAAATGTGTTGCATTGTGTACTCTACACACTAACATGATAGTAGTAGGTCTTCCAAACATATCTTATTCCCAAGATTAATTTTATCTTGTATGAACTTCACAATAAATCTTGTATTCCCTTCCAATGTTATACTATCTAGATCTAATGCCAAGCATACATTAGGCTCATGTATGTCCCAAAATTCATATGTCGGTAAAACTTCATTTGATGCCAAACATATTTTAGTATTATGTACATACTAAAAGAAAAAATTCCTTTCACAACCAAATCCAACCTTGTCAAAAATGTCAAACAATTCATTTGATTATTCTCAGTGGTGTCATGTAGCCTACATCTATCTAACAAAGCCAAATAGAACAAGCTCCTAGGGGATAATCGTCTATTTAGAACCTCTTGAAACTATGGAATATCAACCTTATGACTCTCTACACAACAAGAGATAACAAACTATTTCCTATCCATCTGTATATTTTTAGTTATTTTTATTTTTATTTTTTTGGATGTTTGACATATAGAGAGATCCTTTATATCTCAAAATTTCAACTTATAAGTTCAATCAAATTTCCAACACATCGTTTTGATGGGATCCTAGTGCTAATTCTATTGATGTGCATTTTTGCACATTCACAACATAGACAAAGTAATAGAGTATTGTTGTGTTATGGAGACCAATCAGACTCAGTGGAAAAATATTCATATTATTTTTATTAAATAATTTTTCGCACTTATTAAATATTTATGTTGCACTTGTCTCTAAATGGTGGTTACAAACAAATATTAAATGCTAAAAGTGGTCAGTTACAATTATATAATATAAAATTAAAAGATAGCTAAAAACATTAAATGTAGCCACCTAAAAGAAAACATTTTATTGGGTGCATGAGGTACAACCAATGGTCACACTTCATTTGTAATTAATGGGACATGTGTGGGAGCATATTAGAACAATTAGTGATGAGTTTTGAGGGAAAGAAGTTGTGAAAAATGTGAGCAGAAATTTACAGTTCTATGGCTAGAAAAATGCAGGAAGCATCGTGAGTACACATAGCAAAGGCTGTGTAAAAACAACAAGGGAAAAACATGGAGAAAAACATTACTGTAGGTTGCAGTGGTTGCTGCATGCTTTGTAAAGGTTGTTTACTGAAAGTTTATAATATATTGGACCCTGTGTTGGTGGATGTAGCCCAGTTTTGGGTGAACCGCGTTAAATCTTTGTATTCTTCTTTTGTTGTCCATAATTTTTGTGTTTTATTTCTCTGTTTTATTGATCAAATATGCATTTAACTGATAGAAATCTACCTTATAACCCTAACAAGTGGTATCAGAGTGGGTTGTTTTTAGTTATCCTCTACAAGAAGGTCTCATAGTTGAGTGGGAGTTATGGAAGATGAGGGAAAGTTGAAGGTAGAAAAATTTAATGGGAAAAACTATCAGTTATGGAAGATGTAGATGGAGGACTATCTCTATCAAAAGGATTTATGGTGGCCATTGGAAGGAAAATCTTAGAAACTAGCAACTATCTTCGATGAGGATTGGGACATTCTAGATAGAAAGGCACTTGGCAGTATTCGCTTAGGCCTAGCACAATTAGTGGCATTTAATATTTGAACAATGAAGACAACTAAAGAGTTGATGGAAACCCTGGAAAAGTTATATGAAAATCCTTCTACTTCGAATAAGGTATTTCTTATGAAGTGTTTATTTAATATGAGAATGGTAGAAGGTGTGTCAGATGTTGATCATTTAAATGAGTTCAATACGGTTACTAGTCATTTAACTTTTGTAAATGTAAACTTTGATGAAGAAGTTAGGGCTCTTTCGATTTTGTGTTCTTTGCCTGAAAGTTGGAATAGCTTGGTAATGGTTGTTAGTAATTCTATTTATGGTTCAAATACACTGAAATTTGATGATGTTATTGGTGTGATTTTGAGCGAGGAAATTCATAGGAAAAGCTCAGGTGGTACATCCACATTAGGCAATGTTTTGAATGAAGAAAGCAAGGGCAGAATGAAGGAGAGATGAAAGAATTCTAGAGGTCATGGTAAGTCACAAGGAAAATCAAAGGACAAGAGGTCCCAATCCAGAGACAAGAGGGATTTTTGGTACTGTGGTAAGCTAGGTCATTTAAAGAAAGATTGTTAGTCTCGAAAAAATAAAGGAGACAAAAAGGAAGGCAATAAAGAGGAAAATGTGGAAAGTAATAAATCTGATGAGGATGCTTTGATTCTTTCCCTTGATAATGCTAATGATTCTTGGGTGTTAGATTTAGGGGCTTCATTTCATGTTATGCCCCATAGAAGTTATTTTCTTGATTATGTCCAAGGGGATTTTGGGCTGGTTTTTTTGGGAGATAACGAACCTTGTCAAATTGTTGGAAAGGGAAGAATCAAGATCAAGTTGAAAAATGAGAATCATTGGCTACTACAAGAGGTAAGACATGTTCCAAGGTTAAGTAGAAATTTAATTTCAGTAGGGAAACTGTTGCAAGTATGAGCAAGTTTGGTGGTGTTTTCATTAATTTTGTCATTGATGTCAACACAGTGCAGTATGTTGTAGATTGTGCATGTATAGTTGAGATGTTCCAAGCACATGGAGCTATCTATATGATGTTTTATATGTGATGAAATGATGGGTTTCCAAGCTCTTTTGAGAAAATTAATAAAGAGAGAATTCAGAGTTGTGTAAGTGTTCAGAATGTGCTCCGGTATGTGCTCCAAGTTTCTCCTGTGTTGATCCTATGCTTGTGCGGATCTAAAGAGTTGTTATTGATGATCTGATGGTGATATCTACTGATTTGTAGCTTCTGGTTTGATGGAATGCAAAATTTGTGTTCACCGATGTGCGAACTATTCTGGAAGAGTTGATCTTCTATGGACTGGGAGATGTTTCTGCTTTGTAGTCCTTTGCTATTTTGTTTCAGGTCTTGCAAATTTGGAATATGTTGTGTAATGGCGTTCTATTGATTTTGGTAAAGATGTTTGTGGTTTGGTGATCTGGAAGTTGTGTTTCAAAGTCATTGTATGTTTTTGCATAGTCTAGATGGATTGATGGAAGAAGTTCTGTGTTTGAAGGTTGTTACACTTTTTGCGGATGTATCTGAAGAAACCTGAGATGTGTTCTAATGCATAATGAAGCGTGTTATGTCGTTTGCATGTTATCTTCTTGCTGGGAAGTGCATACATCATTGTTCATTTGTGTTTTCATTAGGTTTGGATGACCTGGTGTTTACACTTCATATGAAGAATAAAATTTAATTAAGGAAGCATGTGGTTGATCCGAGACATTATTTTTGGGTCTTGGTTAAGTGTTTTATTGGTCCACTGTCATTCCTTTCCACTGCAGGAACGTTGAGTTGCCAACCTAATTTTAATTTATGAAATGAAGCATATGTGGCTGACCTTGGAGAAAGTTTCTAAGGTTGAAAATAGTATAAATACAAGTCGAGTTGCGATGAATTAGATGATGCAAAGTAACAAATTAATCCAAAAATAAAAGAGTAGAAGTGTGTGAAAGTGAGTTGAGGCAACAATACTTCATTGTGTTAGATTCCTGAAGGCAGTGAGTTGAATATTTTTCAATCTTTTGATCAAGGCTGCGAGTGTGTGTAAATTGTTGTGGTGGATCTTTTGTTTTCTTTTGTATCTGTAGGCAGTGAGCCTCCCTGTTGGATAGTGAATCCTTTTTGTAGGCATTGAACCTTTGTTCTTGGATAGTGAGTCCTCTAAGCAGTGAGTCCTTGGCAGTGAGCCTTTGTATTAAGTTTTTCTATCTCTTTATATTGTGAGTTAATCCTCACCATGGTTTTTCCCTCATTGGGTTTTCCACATAAAATCTAGTGTTCATTGTGTTGATTTTGCTTTATGTTATCTACATTTCATGTTCATACTTAATAACAAAACAATGTAGGTGTAAAATTAATAAGTGTTGAAGTTTTGAGTTTAATTTGGTGACAACTGATTCACCCACCCCCTCTCAATTGTCCTACACCTTTTAACAATTGGTATTAGAGCTTTGGTTCCTTGGTGTATAGCTTAACTGCTTAAGGAGGATCTGATGGCACATAAGTTGGTGATCCCTATGTTTGATGGATCTAATTACAATGACTAGAAAGTGTAGATGAGAGGATATATTATCTCTCTTGGTTACAAGACCTGGAAGGCTGTTAAGAAAAAGTATGTTGCTCCTGTGAGTGGTTGTACTACTGCAAATGAGGTTTCAGCTTATGAGGAGAATGAGAAGGTGATATATACTATTTTCAATGCTCTATCTAAAACTGAGAAAACTAAGGTTCTTTCTTTGGACACTGCTTATGAAGTTTGGAAGAAGTTGGAAGATGTTTATGAAGGAAATGATAGAGTGAAATTGACAAAGAAGCTGACAACAAAGTGTAGATATAAGAATTTGAAAATGGAAGAAGGTGAATATTTTGCAAGCTATTTCTAGAGCGTTGAACTTGTAGTGAATGATGTTAGAAATCAAGGGGGTAAAATAACTGATGAGGATATAATTGAGAAGATCCTAATAACCCTTCCAGAGTGTTACAGTGATAAGATTTAAGTTATTGAAGAAATGTATGATCTTAAGAAGTATACTAAAGAAGAGATATTTGGCACCTTGACTGCATTTGAGATGAGAAAGCTTGGAAAGGAGGAAAAGACAAAGACAACATTTAAAGAAATAAATACTGAGGATGATCTGGATAGTGATGGTTCTGATGAGTTGGAAGTTGATTTTACCAGGAAGTTGAAGAAAGGTACCAGTAAGTATAAAGGAATGTAGCCCTTTAAATGTTTCAGTTGTGGTAATATTTCTCATTATGCTTCAAGATATATGAATAGAGTTGTACATAAGAAGAACAAGGATCACAAAGATAAGGATAGAAAGGATAAGAAATATAAGAAGCTGTATTATGTTAAATAAGAAGCCGAAATCGCTGATGATGAATCTGATTATGGGGGTGATGATAGTGAATTCTTGTTTTTAGCTTTGGAGAGTAAATTTGTATCTACTAACCTTGGAAAATGTGCAAGAGAGAATGCTCTGAAGAACAAAAAGAAGAGATGGAAGGTACTTTGGTCACTGCCTTTCATGGAAGACATGATGAAGACTGTTGGGTGATTGATAGTGGATGCTCTAATCACATGACTAGAGATAAAAGTAAGTTCACTAAACTTGAACAGTATGATGGTGGTTTGGTCATGTTTGGTGACAATTCAAGAGCGAAGATTGTTGGTAAAGGTTTTATTAGCTTTGATGGAATTCACAACACTGATAATGTATATTATGTAAATGGTTTGAGGCCTAACCTTTTGAGTGTTGGTTAGATGTGTAGTAATTATTTTAAGCTTGTGTTTTAGAATAATACCTATGAAATCAGAAAAGGATCTAGAGATATGGTTTCTACTAGAAGGAGAACTCATGGAAACATCTATCAACTTAAGGGTGTTGATGGTCAGTGCCTTATATCTCAAGTCAATTGAAGCCGGTTATGGCACCAGAGAATGGGACATGTAAACTTTGATAATTTGGTCAGGATTAGTTTAAGAGATTAGTCTGAGGTCTTCCTAGAATCACAAAGCCTACTAATACTATGTGCAGAAGTTGTCAATTGGGGAAACAGACAAGAACTAGTTTTAAGGGAAAAGAGCAATCTACTACCAGAATGCTAGAGTTAATTCATATTGACCTCTATGGTCCGACTAGAATAGGAAGCCTAAATGGTGACATGTATTTCATGATCCTTATTGATGATTATTCTCGAATAAAATGGGTTGCTTTTCTTAGAGAAAAGACTCAGGCTTTGGATAGGTTTAAAATGTTCAAATCAAGAGTGGAAAATGAAGTAAACTTGAGAATCAAATGTTTGAGATCTAATAGGTGTGGAGAATTCACTTCTAGTGAATTTAATACATTTTTTGAACAACATGGAATAAAAAGATAGTTTTATGTTCCAAGGAACCCTTAGTATAATGGAGTAGTTGAGAGGAAAAACCAAACAATACAAGAAGCTACAAGAACCATGATGAAGGAATCAAGTGTGTTGGATGTGTACTAGAGAGATGAAATACACACTGTTGTTTATGTTCTTAATAGAGTTCATATTAGAGGCAACAATACAAAGACTCCTTTTGAGTTATGGACTGGTAAGACTCCTACTGTGAAGTACTTTAAGGTATTTGGAAGCATATGTTACATTAAAAGAGATGATGAAAATCTTGGAAATTTTGATGCTAGATGTGATGAAGGGATTTTTCTTGGGTACTCTACTACTAGTAAGGCATATAGATGCTTCAATAAAAGATTAAGGAAGATTGTTGAGAGTGCTAATGTGAAAGTTGATGAGTACATGCACATGCCTATTGAGATAAGTGAAGTTGAACCTAATGATCCCATCTATGGACATGTACCTGAAGAGAATAAGGAGAAGGAAGAAGAAGAAGAAGAAGAAGAAGAAGAAGAAGAGACCTCAGAACCTGCTGTTAAGACTCCTAAGTATGTGCAGAAGAATCATTTAGAGGAACAAATAATTGGATACAAGAATGAAGGTGTGGAGACAAGAAGTAAAGTGGCAGCTGAGGTAAACCTATTTTTACTTTCTAAAATAGAACCTAAAATTGTGAGTGAAGCATGTGAAGATGAGAGTTGGGTTAAAGCTATGAAAGAAGAGTTGCAGCAAATAGAAAATAACCAGACATGGGAATTAGTTCCTAGACCTGTGAATAAGAATGTAATTGGTTCGAAATGGGTGTTCTAGAATAATTTTAATGAAAATGGTGAAGCTGTAAGAAATAAAGCAAGACTTGTATGCAAGGAATACTCACAAGTTGAAGGCATAGAATTTGAAGAAACATTTTCCCCTATGGCTAGAATGGAAGCTATTAGGATACATTTTTGGCATTTTCTGCCCACAAGGATTTCAAAGTATATCAGATGGATGTCAAGTCAACATTTTTGAATGGTGAATTGGAGGAAGAAGTATACATGGAACAACCTGAAGGATTTTAGTTATCAGACACATCTGATATGGTTTGTAAGCTAAAGAAGGCATTGTATGGATTGAAGCAAGCTCCCAGATACCTAACAAATCAGACAAGTCTGATATGGTATGGAAGATTTGATAGATACCTAACAAATCAAGGTTTCAACAAGGGCTCTACTGACAACAATCTTTACTTCAAAGTGTAAGGTAAAAAAATGTTGATAGTGGTAGTTTATGTTGATGATATCATCTTTGGAGGAAATGAAGGAATGTGTAAAACATTTGTAGAAGAAATGCAAAAAGAATTTGAGATGTCTATGATTGGTGAGTTGAATTTATTTCTTGGTCTTCAAGTAAATCAAACTAATAAGGGGATATTCATTTCACAATCAAAATATGTGAAGGAGATGTTGAAGAAGTTTGGAATGGATGACTCCAAACTGATTAGTACTCCTATGGTGACCGAATGTAAGTTGAGTAAAGATGATGAATCTGCTAAAGTTGATCAGAGAAAATATAAATCTATGATTGGTGGGCTGATGTATCTTACTGCTACCTGATTGGATATTATGCATGCAATATGTTTAGTTGCTAGATTTCAAGATCCTAAAGAGTCACATGTTACAATAGTAAAGAGGATATTTAGATATTTTAAAGGTACACCAGATTATGGCTTATGGTATCCTAAGGGTGTTTATTTCACCTTGAGTGCTTATATTGATGCAGATTGGGCTGGTTGTGTGGATGACCAGAAGAGTACCAGTGGAGGTGCTTTCTTTCTTGGTGAAAGATTGGTTTTTTAGTTGAGTAAGAAATAGGAATCGATTTATTTATCCACTGTAGAGGTAGAATATATTATTGTAGCATCCTGTTGCACATAAGTTTTGTGGATGAAGCAAACTCTGAAAGACATTAGAGTGATATGTGGTGAGCCTATTTCTATTTTCTATGACAACACAAGTGCTATAGAAATTTCAAGGAATCCAATGATGCATTCAAGAACAAAAAATATATCTATTAGATATCATTTCCTGAGAGAAAAGGTGTTGGAGAATGAAGTCAGGTTGGAGTATGTGACAACAAAGGAACAAATTGAAAATATATTTACTAAGGCTCTTCTGAAGGATAATTTTGAGTATCTTAGGGGAGAGGTTGGGGTCATTATCCCTCTAAACTAGGTGCACATGAAGGTACATTAGTCCATTGAATTCACAAATTCTTTATTTATCTAGATTGATGAGTGGGTCTACTCTGCAGGGGGAGTAGAAAAGTTTTTCATTGTTGTAGTATGAGTTAAATGGGTATACTCTTAAGGGGGAGTAATCAAAGATTTTGATCTTTTCCATTGATGTCAAAGGAGGAGAGAAATTCATGTGAAAAATAGTAAGAAAAGTAAGAAAATGTGTTCTCCCAATATATTGTGTAGGATGTTGTCTTTGATGGTTTTTCACATCATGTGTTGCCATCAATGACAAAGGGGGAGATTGTTGCAAGTATGATAAATTTTGGTGGTGTTGTCATTAATGTTGTCATTGATGTAAACACAATGTAGTATGTTTCAGATTGTGCATGTATAGTTGAGATGTTGTTGAGATGTTGTGAGTACATGGAGCTATCTTTATGATGTTGTAGATGTGATGAAATGATGGGTTTCCAAGTGCTTTTGAGAAAATTAATAAAGAGATAAGTCAGAGTTGTGTAAGTGTTAAAAATGTGCTCTAGTGTGTGCTCCACATTTCTCCCATGTTGATCCTATGCTTGTGTGGATTTGAAGAGTTGTTATTGATGATTTTATGGTGATATCTACTAATTTTTAGCTTCTGGTTTGATGGAATTTGAACTTGTTGTGTTCACCGGTGTGTGAACTATTATGGTAGAGTTGATCTTCTATGGACTGGGAGAAATGTTTCTGCTCTGCAGTCCTTCGTTGTTTTGTTTTAGGTTTTGTAGATTTGGAATATGTTGTGTAATGGTGTTCTATCGATTCTGGTAAAGATGCTTGTGGTTTGGTGATTTGGAAGTAGTGTTTCAGGGTCACTGTAAGTGTTTGCACAGTCCAGATGGAATTATGGAAGAAGTTATGTGTTCAAAGGTTGTTACACTTGTTGCGGATGTATTTGAAGAAATCTGAGATATGTTCTCATGCATAATGAAGCGTGTTGCATCGTCTGCATGTTATATTCTTGTTGTGAAGCGTGTACATCAATGTTCATTTGTGTTTTCATTAGGTTTGGTTGACCTGGTGTTTACACTTCATATGAAGAATAAAATTTAATTAAGGAAGCGTGTGGTTGATCCAAGACATTATTTTTGGGTCTTGGTTAAATTTTTTATTGGTCCACTCTCATTCCTTTCCACTGCAGGAATGTTGAGTTGCCGACCTAATTTGAATTTATGAAATGAAGCGTATGTGGCCGACCTTGGAGAAAGTTTCTAAGGTTGAAAATGGTATAAATAAAAGTCAAGTTGCAAAGAATTAGATGATGCAAAGCAATGAAGTAAGCTACAAATAAAAGAGAAGTGTGTGAAAGTGAGTTGAGGCAGTAGTACTTCATTGTGTTAGATTCCTGAAGGCAGTGAGTTGAAAGTTTTTGCAATCTTTTGATCAAGGCTGCGAGTGTGTGTAAATTGTTGTGGTGGATTTTTTTCTTTTCTTTTGTATTTGTAGGTAGTGAGCCTCCCTATTGGATAGTGAGTCCTTTCTGTAGGTACTAAGCCTCTGTTCCTAGATTGTGAGTCCTTCTCTAGGCAGTGAGCCCTTGGAAGTGAGCCTTTGTATTCAATTTTTCTATCTCTTTATATTGTGATTTAATCCTCACCGTGGTTTTTCCATCATTGAGTTTTCCACGCAAAATCTGGTGTTCATTGTGTTGATTTTGCTTTCTATTATCTACATTCCATGTTCATACTTAATAATAGAACAGTATAGTTGTAAAATTAATAAGTGTTGAAGTTTTGAGTTTAATATGTTGACAACTAATTCATCCCCCCTCTCAATTTTCTTGCACCTTTTAACAACAACTAGATGATGAAGGTTGTGTTGTTACATTTAGTGATAAAAATTGGAAGGTTACAAAAGGTTCCTTAGTGTTAGCAAAAGGTGTGAAAGTAGGCACCTTATATCTTTGTACAGGTCATACTATTATGTCTACTTTAGCTATTGCAGATAAAAATCAAATAGGGAAGTTGTTGGAAAAAATAGCTATAGTAGTTGTTGTGAGTTTGACAATAGTTATTGCAGGTTCTGTAACAATTTCAGGAATAGTTGTTGTGAGTCAGTAGGCAGAAAATCAAATAGTTGTTGTGGGTGAAACAACACTGTGGCATAATAGACTTGGGCATATGAGTGAAAAAGGTATGAAAATACTTCATTCAATGAAAGTTTTACCAAATCTAAAATGTGTTAATATGGATTTATGTGAATGTTGTGTGTATGGAAAGCAAAAGCGAGTTATTTTTCTCAAGGATGGGAAGCAAAAGAAATAAGAGAAATTGGAGCTTGTGCATACGGATGTATGGGGAAAAAATCAAGTATCTTTTCTCGGTGGTTCTCGATATTATGTCACTTTTATTGATGATGCAACAAGGAAAGTATGGATTTATTTCCTTAGGAAAAAATCTGATGTATTTGAAACTTTTAAAAAATGGAGAAGCTCTGTTGAGAATGAGATGGGTAAAAAGTTGAAATGTCATAGATCTGATAATGGTGGTGAGTATTGCAACAAAGAGTTTGAATATTATTGTTCCTATAATGGTATTTGTAGGTAGAAAATGGTTCTAAGGACGCCACAAGAAAATGGAGTGGTTGAGCACATGAACATGACAATAATGGATCATGCAAGGAGTATGAGATTGCATGTTGGGTTGCCTTTAAACATGTGGGAAGAGGTTGTAAACATTGCTATTTATTTGATTAATAGAGGTTCCTCTAATCCTTTGGGTTGTGGTATTCTAGAGGAAGCATGGATAGGTAAGAAGGTGAGTTATTCTTTTCTCAAGACCTTCGGTTGTGAAGCATTTGCATATGTAGATTATGAAAATAGAACCAAGCTTGATGCTAAGTCAAAGAATGTATATTTGTTGGATATGACATTGATGAATTTGGTTATAGGCTTTGGGATATTGAAAATCATAAAATTGTAAGTGTATAGACTAAAAAATGTCTCGAATCATATCATACACTCAAATTAGGTATACTAACATCATTTCCTCTTGAAACCCATCCTCTTTTTGCTTAATTAATTGAATTAGCCTAGCTAATTAATGTGCGTTAGAAAAAAGGACCCTTTGCTTGACATGGGATCAATTCATGATAAAAAGGACTTAATGAGGCCTTAATCTAGTGTTGTGAAGCATTTTATGCATCCACATTAGGTCTTGGACACTTATAAATTGGATAACATTCTTTTATCTTGTAAAGGTGTTGTAAAGTTTTGTAATGGACTTTCACACTTTTCTAGACTTAATAAACCTATTTCTCCCTAATTCAACATTATAGAATGTGTTTAATAACATTATTACATCAATCTAGAAGGTTTTTTAATTAAATTTAATGATAAACTAGTGAACATGTAATATGTCTTGCACATTCACATTGGTTCTTGTGCCTTCCTAGGCTATGTGGACCTAATTGTAGTGTTGTAAAGTGTATTTAATCACACTTTCACATTGATTTTTGTGTCCCAAGCCCTATTTCACATTCATATAATCATTAATAGGCTCCTTATTAACCCATATTGTGCATCTCGAGGCTTAAATTGATCAAATAATCGACATAGTCATCATATAAGCCTAATTTTCTTACTTCTCGACATTCCAGCTAGCAAAAATGGTCCCTATGGGATCCATTCACCATTAGTGGTGAATGAGTCCCATTTGAGCCATTTTTAGGGTTTTGAGCAGGAAAAATTAGGTTTTAAGTTTAATTTTGTAAGGAAAGACTCTAGTGCAGAAATTGCTTTCCTATTGTCAATTCACAAGAGAATAATGTAGGAGTACTTTTAATTTCAAAATATAGAGAATTAAGATTCACACATACAAGAATAGACAATAATATTAACAAAGAATAGACACCAAATTTACGTGGGAAAACCCTTCCGGGAGAAAAACCCACCACCAAAGAGAAGTCACTTTATTCACAGTAAAAAAAAATACAATAAAGTTACAGATCCCTCCTTCACAGGTATTAGTTCTCTAATATTACACAACAACATTACAATCAACCAACCACACAGTCAATCACAACACTATTACAATGTTCTTTCAACATATAGTTTGCTCAACACACTATTCCCCTTTGGTCTTCCGTTCTTATTTTCTATATTCACTTCGACCCTTCGATTTCTAGGAATCTACTGTCCAAACTGATTCAGTTCACTCAACTGCCAAGAAGCTCAATTTTCAACATTATCCCACATTGGTGCGGAATATTAACAGTCATTAGTTTATAAAAAAAATCCTAAAGACTTTAGGTATCCACGAGTTATCCCTTTTAATTACCAAGTCACTCGTACACCTGCAGTCAAACCAACCATCGACATGGCCCCACAAAAGTGAACTCCCATCGGTGCGTCGCTCAAAATGATAAATTCATAACCACCGCATACAAGTTACAAATTTACCAATCCTTGCGACCACTATCGCCCAGTCGAAGAAATCTCAAACTTCATTACCATTGCATATAAGTTACGAAGTTACCAATTCCCGCGACAAGCCGATACCATTGTCGCCCAGTCGATAAGTTACGAAACTTTCAAAATCCACGACTTAGGTTAGAAGTTATAGAAAACACCGATGTCGTGACAACAAAAGAGATTGATCAATTAGGAGGTTACAAAACTTCCAAACTCCGCGACAAGGTAACGAAACCTCCAAACTCCATGACAAGAAGTTACGAAACTTCCAAAGGTTACGAAACCTCCAAACTCCGTGACAAGGTTACGAACTTAGGAACTTCAACAATCGGCCAACAATGAAGACTGGAACAGAGTTACAAGCCAGCAAGTAGAGGCACAATTTCCAACAATCTCCCACTTGATGAAGACTCACTAGCTTTTTCCTAACTCGAAGTTAATAAAGGTCACAGGCTCCAAGGCCCATCAAACTAGCACACCACCTATACTTGTCCTTGCTCATGGGCTTTTTCAATGCATATGAAATTTTTTCCAGAGTATCCACCTTTTCTAAAAAAACCTTTCCATCCTCTACCATATCTCATACAAAATGATAATGCACATCAATATGTTCCGTCTTGGCATGGAAAGTTGGATTTTTCGCCAAAAAAATAACACTCTGACTGTCACAACATATTTTAATTTGCCCTGCATTAAACCCAATGTCAAAAAACAAACGCTTTAACCAGATTGCTTCCTTACAGGCATGTGTTGCAGCCATGTATTCTGCCTCTGTAGTGGACAAAGCAACTACAACCTGCCGCTTGCTCATCCAACTAATTGCACAACCATTCAACATGAAAATATATCCACTGGTGGATCTTCTACTATCAACATCCCTTGCCCAATCAGAATCCACATAGCATCTAAACACAAATCATACTGAGAAGTACCTTTTAAATATCTAAACACTCTTTTCACAACATCCCAATGTGACCTTCTTGGATTCACCATAAACCAGCTAAGAACTCCCACTGCTTGGGCAATGTCTGGCCTTGTGCAAACCATTGCATAAATTAAACTACCAACAACACTAGCATACCTTGGCACTTTGGTCATGTCCTCCATCCTAGTAGGATATTTTGGACAATCTTCAATAGATAGCTTTGTTCCCTGCAAAACTGGAACAACTAGCCGCTTGCAATCAGTCATACAAAATCTCTTTAGAACAGTATTAATGTACTTACTTTGGCTGAGCCAAAGATTTCTACTCTTTCTGTCCTTGGTTATTTCCATCCCCAGAATATACCTAGCTGCACCAAGATCTTTCATTTCAAACTTTGCAGAAAATTGAGATTTAAGATCAAAAATCATGAGCTTACTATTCCCAATGAACAACATGTCATCCACATACAGGGCAATAACTAAGATACGATCATTTTTAGATTTGAAATATACACAATGGTTAGATCTTGATCTTACAAATCCCAAAGACAAAACAAATGTGTCAAACTTCTGGTACCACATTCTAGGAGATTGTTTTAATCCATATAGAGATTTTTTCAACATGCATACCAAATTTTTTTTACCTTTTTCCACATAGTGCTCAGGCTAGGACATATAAATTTCTTCTTCAAGATCACCATGAAGAAATGTTGTCTTCACATCCATCTGTTCAATCTCTAAGTCATACGCTAAGTGACATAAGAAATCTGATAGATGTTAGCTTAGCTATAGGAAAAAATATTTATCCATAATCAATTCCCTCTACCTAGAAATAACCTTTCACAACAAACCTTGCCTTATACTTTTCAACTCTGCCATCCAGACCTATTTTCTTTTTAAATACCCATTTATAGCCAATATCTTTTCTACCTTTAGGCAAGGGCACCAAACTCCAAGTGTCATTCTTTTCTAATGATGCCATTTCTTCATTCATGGCTTCCAACCAAGAGTTTGCATCAGGCATATTAATTTACTCTTTAATAGTCCTAGGCTCATCAATGCTAGTAATCAAAGCATAGGCACAAGTAGAATCTAACATAGAAAACCCATACCTATCAAGTTGCTTCCTTTCATGTGTTGACCT
>VDFB02358415.1:0-19407 GCA_007258455.2 Sequoia sempervirens | reverse complement strand
TGAGAGCTTTCTTGCCCAATTTCCAAGCTGTTGTGTTGTTTTCTATTGCTGCATTTCATCATTTTGCTGAGAGTGTGAGAACTAGAAACCTTTATCAGCTGCAGATAATTGACTGTGCTAAATCCCTTAGAATAAGTGAATTAATAACTTCTATTAGGGAACTGTTAATTAAGAAGAGTGATTTGAAGGAGTAATTTACATTGAAAGAGAGATATTTGCAAAACAGCCATCTTCAATTTGGGAATTTCTGGAAGTTGTTGACAGAATAGTGCTGGGAAAGGAGCTTATTATAATAGGCATGTTATCTATTTAGTAATTCTTGTCTGAATGTTGTTCTCTTTTATTCTTGAGTTTGCTATTTGCAATTAGTATGATATATGCAAATAGTTCATAGCAAATCAATAATGTTTGGATGAACTTTCATTAAGAATAAATGCATGAAGAATTTCATTGTATTTGAAGGGCAATGAATGAGGGAAACCAATTGCAATTTAGGGTGAATGTTTAGGAAATTCAATACATTTTAATGGTAGTTTAAAAGAAGGATTTATGGATAAAAGGGTTTAAGAAGGGAATCAATTGTTTTAAAAAGCTTAAGGGTAGCTTTACTTAATATGCATTATTTTATGAAGGGTTTTTATGTGCATTTGATTGTGTTTGCAATCTTGTATGATCTCTGTATATGGAGAATACGTAGAGTAATTAATATCTACTAGGAACGAAATGATGTCAAACCAAGTATGATCTTTAGCTTATGTTATTTGGTTAACTCTGACAAGCTTCACTCCTAGGATAAAGATTTCCGAAATCAGGAGTTAGGATATTAGATACTTGTTTATTGGCTCATTTCTTAGTAGACTGTTTGAGGTAGGAATTTTGGGGTAAACTGAACCCATTGAAGGACATAGCCTACACATAGAGTAAGCTAGCCCAAAGTCAAATCGGCCCTGAGTAGTGTAAGTGATAGATGACTTACTCAGTCGTTTACTGAACCAAAATACTATGGCCATAGTAATGTAATGTACCTACATCCTCTTAGATTGGGAGATGATTACATTGTCAGTTCACAGTGATCCAATAAGTACATACTAGTTTGGAATTGTGGGATACAAGAATCTAGTTATGTAGGACACACCACCATGCTCAGTTGGTTAACAGAATCGGTTACTCAACCAATCTCTTCAACGAAGGGAGGGCCTTTCATTGAAAAATGAATGTGCGGGGGACCACAATATTAGTCTGTGGTTGGCAGAAAAGCACCCAAGTGATGTTTCTCCTCCACAATCAAACGTCTGAAGAACCAAGATTTGAAAGGGAAGATCCTGGACCCTCTTACTTCTATTTGTGCAAAAGTTATTTAAGTTGTGTATGTACTCTTATGCTTTCGTACTCTGTTATTCATTTTGAAATGGTTAAAGTTATTTTATTGTGAAAAGCTTTAAAATTGTATTTATATGATGTATTTCAATTTGAAAAGAAAAGAATTTTTTTTATTAAAGTGTTATTACTCGTTTACTTTTGTTAAAAGTTATAAAAATTAAGAAATTTTTATTTCACGTATAGGATAGGTCGTTACAAGAGTCGTGGAGCTCGGATGACTGCGTTCGATAGCTCGTCGGAAAGCTGGGCTAATTTGGAAGAGAATGAATGTAACTGCAAGCAAAAATAACCAAATCTGGACCTTCAAAGAGAAGGGCGCCCCTGAGCTACAAGGGCACAAATCTGCTTTTTGCCAAAAATCTTCATTTGTTTGATCACTATAATCACCGTTCTGGCCACTGAAATAACCATGGAAGGGTATAATTTCCTCATGAAGTGCTTCTCCATCATGATATATCTCGCTCTGAGTCTCAAGTTCAGGTTCTAAGCTCCAGGTACTCACTAACTGCTGCTAACGACTGGCATGACACTGACCAAAGTCCATATTTGACTAGCCCAAAAACTTGTATTTTGACATCATTTAGCAAGGTTTAGACTCTTTTAAGCAAAATGCCTTAATGAAGCAAAAATTTTGGTTTGGGTACAACAAATACCATGGATGAGTGTCTGCAACTCTGACTGAACATCAATAAGCTCGATATACTCACCACCCTCACACTGATACCAGCATGGAACTTGAGACACGAAGGTTCTCACATAGCGAAGTGCACTAGTGACGTGCTCTCTGCTCTCAACCAACTCTAAAGTCAATGTATCCTGTATTTTTGCCTTGAATATCAACTATGTCCTCCAAGTAAAAATAGCTTCTTTGTCCTCTTCATCAGTGAATGAGTCATAAGCCGTCCTCGGATGAGAGATCATGATTTTATCTATGGGATTTTCAACCGCTAAGTCTCGCTCCTCATCCTGGATGCGTAGACGGAGTTCACGGGCATTGTACCTCAACTGATATAGCTCTATAAGTACAAAACGGCCTCAAGTGATGAACTCCTCCTCCCATTCAACCAAGCGCTTCCCATATACAACCAGCTGATTTAGCTGATTTTGCTCTACTGGTGGCTCTATCATCTGAGGGAGTGAAGCGGTGACGTCTTCCGTTCTATGCACAAGGTTAGAAATATACTGACGAAGCTACTGGATTTCAGCCTTGAGGGCTCCCTTGTCTTCTCTGTCTTTCATTATTCTATCCTTTGCGCTATCCGTTGCAACCTGTAGGAGATCAACCTCTGTTTGGCGAGTGCTTCTACCAAGGTTGACTCTAATCACTTCAAAGTCCTGAACTTCTATCTCGTTCAGACTCTTACCCACTGGAGGTGCAGCGGTTTCTATGATGATCTCCTTGTCAGCATTCCTCTCTACATGAACCTGTTTCTTGATCCTCTTGTCTAGCGCATCCTAGTAGACATGATCAAAATATGAATGATCAAGTACATAAGATGGCTGCCTCCTCTTTCTACCCAGTTGATTCTCAAGCCAAGACGAATCTCGACTATTCTCACTAGAAGGGTATGTGCTAGTCATAAGAGGCTCTGATGAGTGTGAGTAGAGGCATCACTACGAGGTGGCGAGTCTAAGTCCAAATCAATGTGAACTGGAACTGGAGACTGCTGTGGTGTAGGTGACGGCATGCGAGGCTAAACCTTGGGCTCTGGTGTGCTCCGAACTGTATCTCTGGCTGGCTCCACATGTGATTCTGTAACAAGTACCTTCCCTTTTGAATTGTTAGGCGCTTTGTTCTTCTTAGGAGGGTTACTCCTTTTCTTTTGCTTAGGTTTAGATGAGGATGGCAATGAAATATCCACTGGTGGTGGCTCTGTTCTTGACATGACTGGCCTCCTTGTCTTCTTGCTATCAAAATAGAGTATGCTGTTCTGAATAACTCTACATGATCTCTCCTCAACGGATCAATATTCTTTAGCAAACCAATCAACAGTAGGAAGCGGCTGTGTATCAACCTGTTCTCTAAAAAATTGAGGAAGTACATCCCCATCATCATCTGACAATCCTCCCACATCTTCTGACATGAAGACAGAAATTTGTGCGAGAGAGAACCTGCTATAGCTACGTCAGCGCACCTTGAAGTCATCTTCGCAGTTGACCCAATAATCCTCCATTGTAGGCTTGTGGTAAGGGTGACCACCAAGGCGTGCTAAATAATGACCCCAGGGGTCATATGTGCGTGCATCAACAAGGTACTTGAGTTTGTATTTCTCCAACTTCTGTCCGCAGCCTTTGCATCAACTGTTGTTCTGCACCAGTAGATTCCTATTTGAAATGGAAAGTTGGCAATTGGTTTACGCTTGTGGCGCAAACGTAAGTGAACATCATATAATTGCCTCAGGAACTCCATGAACACTGTTTTATCCAAAGGATAGCGGGGTAGCATGGCTAGATTTCCTATATATCCGTACATGCGAATGTAGGTGTATGTAGGGAACTGAATGAGCCAGTTCGCCCAATCAACCATTGCTGCTCTGGCAACCGCTAAGATACGAACATGCAACTCCCGATCTAGGTTTCTCACTATGTACATCAAGAAAGCCTATTGCACACGCTTGAAATGTCGTTCAAACTTTGTGAATTCAAGTTGATCATAGTATTGGTAAACTTTTTGAACACTGAGAATACCCATTGTGTTCAATCCTCTAAACTGACCCTGATAAGCAGTCAAATATACGAGATAGGAACACACGTGAAACTGGAGGGCAACTAGGAAACCAGTAATTTGCTTGTGTAGGACGTTGCCGATAAGAGAGGCCCAGTCATAATGCTCTCACCTAGAGATGATTTGTGCAATGATGCAGTACATCCAGGGCTGGAATTTGTTTGCATCTACATGACCGGAAACGCGATTGAGAAGAGTGATCAAAATCGCGTACTCATCCTTGTACTCACCGCGACCCACATTACTTGGCAATTTGTTTTTCTTCTGTTTCAACCACCTTTCTGCCATCTTGTTCTGACACACGTCCTTATCAGCATTGAATGCTCTTTCACATTGGTCCATGGTAATGACCAAACTATTCGGATGTTGAGGAATACCAAAACACTTTTCAATGTCCTGGGGCTTGAGACTGCAAATCACCCGTCCATCTGTTGACTGGATTTCGCGAGTAGTAGAATTGTAATGCTTAACACAAGACATCACAAATTCTATACATTGCACTAAGATAGGGAGTGAAGCTTCCTCTAGCAACTTGGAATCTCGAATGTTTTGAAGTATTGCATTGTTTATCTTAACCGGATCCAAGATAGCTTCTGGAAGCACCTTATGAAGATCTGTGTCAACTGTTCCGATGAAGTCATGAGTCAAGACTGACTTAGTCTTGAATTCGATCTGTGTGTATTACATTTTGAAAACTCACTTGTTGATAGTAAACTCGACTATATTCTGACAACTTTTATGGAAAGCTAAAAATAACTTGCTGAGGCTAAAAATAGCTTGTTGGAGGGCAATTTTCACCAAAAATTTTGAGATATGGGTTTTGTCCAGAAAAAGTTTCTAAGACAACCCAAAACGTCATAATTGCAAAAATTTGACTTCCACCCCACCATGCAAAGGAATTTCAGTTGAGAAAATCAAAGCTTTGAGAATTGATGCCCTGGAGTAAATTTTCCTAAAAAATTCTAACACATGGGTTTTGTAGAGGAAGCGATGCTGAATCAACCCAGATGATTTGTTTTGTCAAAAGTCGCCGAATTCTCGAACATGCGAAAGAAATTAAGACGAGAAATGGAAGAATTTAAGACAGAAGATAGAAGTTTTAATGCTCTGCTTCTGCTAAAATCGCCATCTTGTCATGATATCTACTGATGAATATGGACTTGTACTTGCAAAAGAATATTTTTGATGCCTTCAAATTTGACTACTGATGAAATTCGCCCAACTCAGGAAGAAATTCACCTTTTGCTCAAGCTATATGAGAGGAATGGGACGCCATACTTGAATAAATAGACAAAATCGTAGCATAATGGGGCCACTGCAAGAATAGAACCCTGATATTAAAAGAAAAGTTTTGATTGGACCCCCTTCTGATCAACTGTCATTGACTCAGAGTCCTGAAAAATTAATAATATTAAAATATTCAGTTCACCTTTACATGTGAATTTGCATTTTAATATTAAAAAAGGGCGCCAATATTAGAATATTGAGCAAAATTGCCCCTTTAAAGCTAGTATGCAATAGACTGAAATTTAATATTATTTTATTGAGTTAACTGAAATCTTTGCATTTAGGTGCGCTCAGAAAAATTTACTGATTCCGAAAAGTCCAAATTTGACTCTCCAGGCATCCCCTAGCAACAGTTGAGAGTTTTTGCTAACTTCCTACTTTATAGCTCACTAAAAAGTTATGATTGCCTCTGTTGAGCTCTGATTTCTGAAAGCCTGATTGATGTTGGAACTGAGTTGAGATATCCATTGCGAAGCCTGCAGAACCAAGATGAAATGTCTGCTGGGAGCTACAACTGCTAAAAAGCATGTTTGATGCCTCAAAAAATTAATCACCCTTGATTAAATTGATGCAAGGTCTCCAGAGTCATTTCTCCATTTTACCATTTAGTGCTTCAAACTGCCGCTGCTGGTGAACGATGACCCCTGTCGACTGGATGATGGATCCATCGCGTAGCTAGAAGAATTATGCGACCAACGATTGTATGCAAGGCATATGAAAGTTGAGTTAAGGACCCCAAAAGCAAGGGCGCCCCTAGCCTGCAATAGCACAATTACCATTTTGATAAAAGTGTAACTTTCATCTGAACACCATACTTTGACCCCTGACACCAAGAGCTAGAGTGCTCCGATTCGTGCACCGTCAATATCTTTGCACAGCTAAAAGCATTGGGAAGAGATGTTCTTGGAGGAGATGAAGTCAGAAAACTCCTAAGACCTCAAAAAGAAGGGCGCCTTTTTCAAGGGAGTGTAATTCCCACACTTGGCCATTTTTCTGGTTATCTGCATTCTTTAGCAATCTCTACTAACCCTTCATGTACAGGCGTTTGACAAATCCCAAGGGCTGACGGCTGAATTCATTGGATAGCTAGGGTGATTTTGCACAAGTCTCATGAAGACATTGACTACTAAAAATCCCATCTGACAGGCCTAAAGGCTAGACGCCCCTAGCCTACAGAGGTATAGGTTGACATTTTCATGTTTATCCACCCTCCGTTTTACATGCTCACTGGAACCACTGCCACGGTCACCCAACATTTCTGATGATCTTGTGCACAGGTGCATCGTGGAGCTAGACTAAATTAGAAAAGATCCCCCGGAAATGGAATTTGCAAATTCATCCATCTGAGGGGTCAAATTCAAGGGCGCCCCTGGGCTACAAGGGCGCGAAAACTGAAATTTGACAATCCTCTGTTCTGTGTAACCTCTTCGTACCTTCTGCTTCAGCCTTCGACAACCGGAGTTTTGCAACTCGGATGATCTCGCTTGATAGCTTGCCGGAAAGCTGACTGAATTCTGAAGAGATTGAATACATTTGCAACCAGTGTTCCACAGGGACGCGTCCCCCCAAAAAATCCTTGTGTTTCCTAGAGGGGGACGTCTCGGAGACTTGGGGACTTGAGGGGGACGTCCCCCCACCAGCCCACCACCAGCGCCACCATCCCACCAATGTCGCTGTCTCCAAGACGCTGCTATGACTTTGAGGATGTTGGGGTGTCCTCAAGACGTCTAGGGGACTCCAAGTTGTCTCCAAGATGTATAATTCTTATACTTATACATCTTTTTATAACTATTTTTTCAAGTACTATATGTATTTCAACACCCTGCCGCCCCCCCCGCTACTGTAAAGAGCTGTGCAAAATTTGCTCTAAAATTTTGTATTGTTCCCTTGTAAATTTTTTATCAACAACTGATGCGTGAGCTGTTCATATGCTATTATAATTTCTGATTGTTCATTGGTTTGAAGAGAGCTCGTATAAATGCTGTCAAAGATGTTTTGTATGTTTCCACTCATGCAAGATTGACTAACCATGACATTAGACAATATAGACTTATAACGTATCTAATGCAGATCATGCCATGTAAAGGTTTTACAAGATTCACTAACATAGATGCGGTAGGCAGAACTTCATAATTTCTGAGTTACATCTATATGCAGCTTTTGCCATATGGAATCATTAATAATGTAACAACAGCAAACTACTATGACATGACACCTTGCAGCATTAAGAACACATAGAGGTGTATTTCAGACTGTAGCAGCAGCATAGGAAGTAATTTTCAGTATTTTTTTTATGACTGATAATTACATTTAACAACCTCAGTTTGCCTTGTGACCCATTAACTCCTATTTCTAAATGTTGTTAAGCCATTCACACAGATGCCTACAATGAACCCAGATTTTTCATGCATGACATGCTAAACAGCTGCTTACAATATATATACAGATTTTAAGAACACTGTTCCTCCATTATAAGCCAATCATTATTAAACAACGCATTAGAAACTCAGACTTGGAGGTTAGAATGGATCTGATATGCTTGCAGCAGAGAAGGAATGACTGAGAGTCACCACCAAAAAGCCATGATAGGTACACACAATATCACGTCCAGGCTGAGAGGTCCTAAAATCTTCTTGCAAACGCGTCCAAGATCACTCAGCTCGCACAGGAAAGGCTAAACTGAATCGCCATGCTCAAGAGTCCAAACACATTCCCTAATAGACTCGCAAACTGCCACTGTCTCCCACGTCTTTTCCTTGCAAACACGTCCTCCTCCTTCCTTCGATTCTCATAAAAATCGTGGTCTACTCGGGCTATATTGTTTTGCTGAAGCGCGCCTAGGGTTTCTCACTAAATGATGCCTTCATTTGCTCCTTATTCACTTCGAAATCACTCTGAGTAAGCATGCGAACAACCCAGAAATAACCTCACGAAAATGTGGAATAAACCACCCAGCTAGGTCAGATATTGCACTGACGAAACTGAGATCACAGGTCTGAACCCGCCATAAAAGCTCTTGAGCTCTTTGCTGCCGTGGGAAATATGAACATCAAAAAAAGTGCGTTCCAAAATGAGCCTTGTTTCATCAAATACCCAAAAGGCCCGATAGGAGACTTCATTTCCATTTAATATTTCTCAAGAGGGCCAATAAAAGTCTCATTTACCAAAATAGGTGACATTTATAAAGTTCACTTCAATATTTCATTAAGTCACCTTTTCAAACAAAGGCATAAGTGACTTTATCAAATTTCATAAAATTTCACCTTGTCACTTAAAAGATAATTTAATTAATTACTCAATATCACATTAGAGGAAGAATTATGAATTGATGTGATAATTAAATAATTAAATAAATGATTCCCCTAATTACGTCACTTGCCTTTGGGAATTAAAAAGGCAAGGCGGCGTCCCACTTAGCTAGCGAGAAGGGGACATTATAGCTACCGTCCCCCTGCCGTCCCCCTGCCGCCCCCAAACTTAGACCCCCTATCCCTCGCGCCCCGAAATGCTCCCCTACCATCCCTACGCCCCAAACCCTGTGGAACACTGTTTGCAACCAAAAAGCACTAAATTTGAACCCTCAAAATGAAGGGCGCCCCTGGGCTACAGGGGCACAGATTTGCTTTTTACTAGAAATTCTCATCCATTTTCATACTCTATGTACACCATTTTGACTACTAAATCAACCTTATAGGGGCATTCCTCTGTCGTGAAGTATCTCTTCAGCATCTTTCATTATAAAATGTCCTGCTTTGAATTCCAGGCTCAAGCTTTGACACCAAGTACTAACCAACTGTCGTTAACGACTGACATTACACTGACCAAAGTCCATACTTAACTTGCCCAAAAATTGTATTTTGACATCATTTTAACAAGGTTTAGACTCTTTAAGCAAAATGCCTTAATGAAGCAAAAAATTTGGTTTGGGTACAACATTAGGCTCTGTTTGGTGACCATGTCGAATACTTACGGCATAGGAGAACCCGAGATACTTTGTGTTTTGTAGACCAGTGACTTCAATTGGGCATTGGAGTCAAGACTCTTTCCCTAACCACCTAATACACTTGGAATTTTCCTAATAACCTAAAACAAGACTACCTAAATCACCTAAAACACGACAAAACATCACAGAACGAGGAAACACAATACGACTTAACGAAAAAGCATAAGTAAATTATTTACAAAAGGTCAGTCCTCCTCAGTCCTCCCCCGGAGGGTTGAAGTGTTTGAGATATTGCCCGCAATAAGGAAGTGGGAGAAGCCTTCCATCCGAATACGAGAGAATGTATGTATTCTCTCCTGCGAATTCATGGATCTAAAAAGGCCCCAACCATAAGGAATCAAACTTGCCATGCATTCCTTTAAGTTTGTGTCTTTTGTCCCATAATAGGACTTGATCTTCGATTTCGAAGTCTCTCTAACGAGCCTTCTTGTCAAAAATCTTCTTCACTTGCTCTTGATGCTGAGTGATTTTATCAACAACCTCCACGCTTTTTTCTTTAAGTTTCATCAGGTACAATATCTGCTTCTGAATAGGGTCTTTAAACTCTTCATCTTCCAAAGTAGATGCTAGCTGTAAAGCAGACAGCTCCAATGTGATGACCATGTTTGTGTTGACCTGAGCTCTACTTGTCGGCTGGTTGTGTACATTTTGTGCATATTCTGAACCACGAACAAGTGACTTTACCTTGAGTTGCAAATCTAGTTGCAAACCATTGTTTAGTGGATGTGAAACATGCGCTCGAAGGAACGCCAATGCAAAGCATTTCTCTTTTATATCTATCCCCATCAAAGAGCAGATAGAGTGTCGATTTTTCCTTAGCACACGCAGCAAGATATTCTCATTTTTGTATTGTAATGCTAGCCTGAGTGCATCGAAAATCTCTTCGAAACCTTGACATCTTTGCACAAAAGCCCTGGGAAATAAGCCACCAACATACCCTTCCCCACTGAAGAAATTGTAATGTTGCACTGCACGAAGAATAGCATTGTCTGACAGAAATAGCAAATTAATATATTTCCTAGCTAAATCCTCAATTTCATTCAAAGACTAAATCAAATCAAGGGCATTAGACAAAAAGATTGATACCACCTGAGATGGGAAGAGAATGCAACGAGCTTGTGGACTTGTAACCTCGACTCCCAGAATTAATCGAAAGCAATCTTCAACCCTAGCACAATCCACCTTAAACAGCATTTTGAAAATATCATGTGTCATGTATTCCTCAATCAGTCTCTCCCATGGCTTAACTGGCAGGGATACCTTGAGGTTCCAAGGACGGAGAGCCATTTTCTAAAAATTTTCTACACCTAATTTTCTGCAAATTGCAACGCTTTACCAAACCCTTTGTTGTGAATTTCGTTTGTGCAAATGAATTGCTTTAGACGCCTTTTTAATGTCACCTTCTACCTATGACATAAGGCTATATCATGATGAAGAGGAGTGCAAAGGACCAGATATTTTAAATTTGCTCTGCTTCTCATAAATGTTGGCTCGTGTAAAACAGAAGCTGAGAAACTGGATGGCTAGCTTCACACTACATACCATGATTATTATGTACTTTCATCACAAAAATAACATTAGGTCAAGCGGCAACATCATCAGGTGAACTGAATGTTTTGAAGTTGACACAAGTTGTCCTTTAAAACAGATGTGTATACCCTTGTGAATTTAAAAGCCATCATTGCTGCGTTCGGATTGAAAGCATGTGTTTTAATTCCAACTCATCAATGACTCTCCATGAGTTGCCCACGGTGGAAGTTTATTTGCTGACAGCAATACAAAGTAATTCCCTTTCTATTAAAATCATACTCTGCCCCTTTCTTTAGTTTATGCTCCGGACAGATGCCAAGCATGTCGATCTTTCAAATCCTGTTGAGTTTTCCC
Organism: Sequoia sempervirens; assembly: GCA_007258455.2. NCBI lineage: Eukaryota > Viridiplantae > Streptophyta > Pinopsida > Cupressales > Cupressaceae > Sequoia > Sequoia sempervirens. Next base: position 8,128 of record VDFB02358415.1, on the reverse strand, counting down.
TATTAAGTGTGCCATTTCAAAGTTCTCCCCTTTGTATATGTGGAAAAAACCTTCTTTGCCATGAAATGCCTGCATACTGCACATGTGTTTGAGTCTGCCAATTGAGAACTTTAATAATCTTGCACTTTTCATGATAGCATTTTATCTTCCCATGGATTTTAATTTAAAATCCTTCCTTGACAAAGTGGACAACATAGGAATGCTTAAAATTCTTGTCGACTTGTATTATCCCTGTGTCAAAAGAAATTTAGATATTTAATTGTGCACCCTTGGCATCTTGATTTATGAGTTCAATCAATTGTGGGAAGGCGTTTAACTCACTTAAATCATTAATAGCCCTAACCTTTGTATTATCACTCCCTAGTCCTGCAATAAAGTCTGCAACCTTGTTCCCCTCCCCATAGGTATGAGAAATTATTGAAGCTTCAAACTTATCTACTAATGTCCATGCTTTATGCAATATATAACTTAAGTTTCAGTTATGGATTTTCCTTTCTCTACATGCATTGATAATTATCAATGAATCCCCTTCTATATGGAGATTTGAGAACCCCATTTGGATTGCCAATTCCAAACCCAATAACAATGCTTGAGCTTCTACACTACTATTTGTGCCTTGTTCTAAGTGAAAAGAAGAGGCTGCCAAGACTATCCCTGATGAATTTCTGATGCAAATTCCTACTCCTGAGTTGCCTTTAGATGCCCCATCGAAGTTTAATTTTACAGTCTTTTAGTGGTGGGGACCATTTTACTGATGCTCTGTCAACCTTAGGAATGCTATTTTTTATTAGGCTACCATCAAATGGCAATTTTATATCTTTCCAATTCTTTAAAATAGAACTGTCCCAACTTGTGAATAATGAATTAATTAATTTCTCCTTCTGAACACGAGTTAACTCCTTCTGATATTGCCTTTTCTATTTTCAATAATATCAACTCAACTGGAGATTTTGTTTTCCTGAAAATTCTCATGTTTCTTTCCCACCAAAGGTTCCATACAACAAGCACCGGGACAATATACCATATGCATGCAAAGAATGAGGATTGATATAATAACGGCCAACTTTGGAAGAGATCCCAAATTGTATTTGGTAGGGGATTAAAGAGTTCTAACTTATTTTTATTAAAGTTCCAACATTGATTGGCAAAGTTACACTGCAGAAATAAATGACCTTTTTTAATAATTAAAATTAGTCATCTTTTAATTTATTCTTTTTTTGACAACTTAATTTCAATCATTTAATTATTCTCTAAGGTCAAATAAAGGGGTACATTACATCAAAACAATATAAAACAGCACAAAAGCTTGAGTATGTGAAGAAAGCAGCCAAAGAAATGAATAAAAATATTGTCAACTTCTAAAAAGAGTAGGAAAGGCTGACTAAAATTTATCAATTTACAAATATATGATCCCCTTACAAATTGAATTATACTTTCCATGGCATCAGAAACAAAAACACAACATGCAGTCATGAACTATGATACAAAAAGCCCTATATCACTCAGCCCAACATCACTAGCTCTATGTGGGATCCTACAGCCATAGCTGGAATACTCGGCGTTTGCAAGTACTCGGCAAGCCCGAAAAACTCGGCTCGGCAAAAACTCGGGAAATTAAAAAATTGCTTAAACTTCACTAAAAACACATTTTTTTCACAAAATTCAAAGATAAGATGCATCCAATGAGTCAATAAATGAGTACATATAAGAAACAAGCAGTATTTGATTGATTTGAAAGAAAATTGGATACAAAATGGCATCCTCATGTGGAATGCTCAATGCGCTAATATGATAATAGTTTGAAACAAAATGAAAATAGCAAATTGTTTTTGTAAAACTGAAAGTAAATACTACATAAACATTAATATATTTCAGTTTTTACAAATTCACATGAATCACATCTTCCTCTTCCTATGTCTAGATCTCAATAAGGACCCAGAGGGCTCCAATGTAGGAGTCCTGCCTCCCACTGCACCTGTGGCTCAACTCCATCCCCGGATGTAGATCCTCTTGCACTGCTGGTGGTGGGCACTGGCAATGACTCCTCCTCCTCAGGGTCATCCTCAAGGTCGTCCAATGAGAATGCAAATCCACCCTCCTCCATTGCCTGTCGCTCTAAATCATAAATCTCATCCTCAGTAAATAATGGAGGCTGCTCCCCTCGCCCTGTCCAATCACTGTATGGATCTATCTCATCCAAATCAATTGGATCATCATATGATATTTCCTCTACCTTTCTTCTGCGCAATCGAAGATTATATTGCACATACACAAGGTCATTGAGGCGTTTTTGAGCGAGTTTGTTCCTCTTCTTTGTGTGGATGGCCTCAAACAAACTCCAATTGCGCTCACAATTGGACGAACTACAAGGCTGGTTCAAGACACGAAGGGCAAATTTTTGAAGATTTGGGGTTTTTCCACCCCAATTTGTCCACCAAACATCTACAAAACAAACAAAAAAAGAGTTAGAAAAAATTGTAACTTGTAATTATCAATTTTTCATTTTTGTAACTTGTAAATTTCAAATTTTATACCTGGTGGCAGCCTAGATACTGCTCTCTTTGCCAGGTCTGAAGAGAAGAGTGCACCCCTTTTTTCTCTATAACTCTGCAATTCATTAACAATGCAGTCTGCCTCATCAGGTGTGGATGTCATCCGCTGAATGCAAGTAGTGAGGCCCTCCATAACCTCTCCAGTAGGATCTGCATAGGTGCCTGAATGGATGAAACGGGGGTTCAAGAAGTACCCTGCTGCATGGATAGGTTGGTGGAGTTGATTGTTCCACCTCCTGTCAATAATCTCCCAAATGGGATCAAATTTGAGGCTGTCCCCCTTATAATAATTTCTAATAGCCTCCTTGGCCCTATCCATGGCCTCATGAAGATACCCCATTGGGGTTTGATCCCCATCCACCAAGCGGAGCACTCTAAACAAGGGCTCTGACACCTACAATATAAATTTAAAAATGCAAAAAAAGATTAGAGTTACAATTTAGTAATTTACAATGAAAGACATTAACTTTAAGAAAAATGTTCAATTTGAATTTAGATTCAAACTCAAAGTTTTGAAGTTACCTTCACAATCTCTGTTGCTCTTTGTGCAAAGAGGGGCTCCAAGACAATGTTTTGAACTCTTTCTCCTTCTGGGTTCTTCGAATAAGGTGAGTCTACCCATGCTTGACTCACAAACATTTGTTTCAAAGCCGTCAATGCACCAAGAATGCTTTGCAACGTTAAGAAAACCGTTGCAAACCTTGTAACACCAAGTCTCACCAATTCTCTCCCATTGGTGTGCTCCCTCATCAAGTTGAGAACCCCAGGGTGATTGTAGATATATTTAGTGATCCTCCTTCCATCCTCTACAATCGGTGTGACCCAATCTAATTTGCCTATGTCCTCCAAAAGAAGGTCAAGGACATGGGCAACACATGGTGTCCAAAAAACTATGTGGTGTTTATCTTGGAGGATTCTTCCTGCTACCACATATGCCGTTGCATTGTCAGTTATAATTTGCACCACATTTTCAAGCCCAACCTCCATGCACACTTGCTCCAACATTCTAGCCAAATTTTCTGCATTTTTTACTATGCTGGAGGCATCCACGGATTTCAAGAACACCACCTCATTTTTGCAAGAAACCAAAAAATTAATGATGGTACAGTTTTTTCCATCCGTCCACCCATCAGAAAGAATAGTGCAGCCATAGTTTTTCCATTCTTCTCTTTGTTCTTCTATCGCTGCCCTTTCCCTTTCAGTTGCATTAGAAAGCAACCTACAAGTACAAAGAGAAATTAAGCACACAATTTTAATTTGTCAACAAAAAAATAGCTTAAATTAATCATAAATTAAACTTAAAAAACATAAATTAAAGAGCATAAACTAACCTCCCACTCAATTCTTTGCGTGAAGGCGCCTTGTAGCCTTTCCCTGCAACTGTCAATGCAGTCACCAAATTTTGCCAGTAAGGTGAGGTTGCCACATTGAAAGGGATGTTGTTGAAGTACCAAAAATCAGCACAAGCAACATCTGCATGCTCATGCACCTCCTTATTCCACCCAGTTGCCTCTAAAGAAGGTTGTGCACCAGGTGTGTTTCTAGGCACAAAAAAATCACCAATGCGTGAACCCATGGCCGTAGGTGTTGATCGGGATCCTACCCCTGGTACTCTACTAGAGCCAGAGGTAGTCGAAGGGATGGAGGTGGTGGTGGGTTGCAGCGATTGTCTTCGCACACATGGACCACGAAGAGAGCCCACTATGCTAGCTACTACATCATCATCATCATCTGACAGTGAATCAAAGCTAGTTGCAGCACCTTGAGAAGAAGCTATGGCAGCTTGCATTGCCGCTTTTGCCCTCGCTCTTTGCACCTTTTTTTCTTCTGCAGCGGAAAGTATTGCATTCATTTGTCTTTTTATTTCCTCATTGGTGTTTATGCAAGCCTTAGCATCACGTCTAGGGATGCCTGCAAGGTGGTATTTGAGGCGATTGATGCCTCCACAGTATACATTTTTACATTTAATGCAATACACTGATCCAGGTTCTGGTCCTTCATATGCATATTTCCAAGCAGGATCTCTAGCTCCTGTTGGACGAGTGCCTACATATTCCCCACTCCCAGGCACGGATGGGGCTAAGGTAGGGGTAGAAGCGGATTCAGAAGCCATTATCAATTAACCTACACGCACAAAAGTGAAAGCACAACTTATTAGTTTTTTGATAGAAAATTTAAAAACAAGCTAAATTAGATTAAATCAAAATAGATTACTTTAAATTAGGAAAATCTAAACTAATCTAAGATTCTAAACATTTTCATAAAAAAAATGGATTAATAAAAGAAAATAATAAACTAGGGTTACAAAAAATGTGAAAAAAATGTAAAAATCTGAAAATTACTTTAAATTAGTAACAAATGAAGCTAATATATGATTTTAAACATGTTTTCAACAAACAAGAAGAATCAAAATAAAAAAAATAACTAGGGTTTGAAGAAAATTTCAAAAAAATGAAAAAATCAGCAAAATATGTAAAAAAATCAGAAAAAAGTGTCACAAATTCTTGTTTTGATGAATCTAAATCTTCTTTTCAACAATATAAATGTATTTAAATCTATTTTATAGTTGATTCATGATGTTTTTTAAACATACAATCAACAAAAATGAAGAAAAAATTAAAAAAAAGAAAGAACAAGAAAAATCAGAAAACCTACCTGGAAATCCAATTTGCCTTCGAAATCCGATGAAAATCTCGTCTCCTCGGTGCAAAATCACTGAAAAATGGTGCAAAATGTTTTGGACTGGGTTTTTGCTCTGCCAAGAGTGGGAACAACTCAAACCTTAAAACCAAATGAAATCAACTTTTGGTCGGTCGCGGGCCTCATACCCAGATCGCGCGGGATTTTTTTAAAAACTCACCAAAAAAATGGCAAGTTCTTTTTGGCGAGTTCTTTTCGCTAATACTCATTTTTCAAAAAAAACTCGCGAGTTTTTGGCGAGTGTGCCAACTATGCCTACAACTATATCTCAAATAGGTCTACAATGTTGTCATACCTCTTAAAGTTGATTACTCAAGATTGGGATTTACTTGGAAAACCAGAAGTATAATTGTAATTCAATTACTTATAATTTAATTGGGGAAAACTTGAGAAAAATTTAAAATATTTTTTTTCATCTAGCATGACTCTCAATGATCTTTATTTATTTTCTTTTTAAAACTATAGTGGGGATCTAGGAGCAGCAACCCCAACAGTTTAGGGAAAATGTCTCTTGCAAGGTCCAAATTCAAAACCCTTCAAACAACATTACCTTGTTTTATTTTGATTTTATAGATGTTCAATACATGAGTTTGACCGAGGACTTGCAAGTCTTGATGAGTCTAGTGAATTTGTAAAACTTGAAAAATCTAGCCAAAACTCACCAAGACTTATAACCAATGCTTGTAGACTCAAACGACCTAGCTTGGTCACTCATCATTTCCAAGTCTAAAAATTGTGATAAAATTATCCAAAAAAACAGAAAACTAAATGGATTCAAATCTCACAAATTTTGATAACAAACCATCATAAAAAAGCCTTCTTATTGTTAAGAGTTTGGGAATGCTACTTCCTCTAGCGAGTTTTGGGAAACTCTAAAAAAAAATATCAAATTTCTGAAAAAGGTAAGCCTCTTGCATTTGAAAAATCTATTGTTTTCCATGGAGTTTGATGAAAAAGATGATATATTTGCTCTATCCATCAATAGTTTGCCACCATAATTTGAAACTTTTGTAGAGTCTTTGCATTTGTTGATAGAGTCAAACTCTCACCTCTAAAAACTAGTTCTTATTTCTTGAAAAAAAAACAGGGACAATGCAAATGGCTAAGTCCAATTTTGGCAATCTAAGAGTGCACTTTAATGGGAATATTTCACTGAACTTGAATATTAATAAAAATCTTTATTTGATGAAAATTCTATGAATCACATAGCACGTTAACTAGGAATCATTTTAATTTGTTGTGACCTCTTTAAATAAATGTACTAAGTCTTGCCCTAATTGAGGATTGTGGGGCAAGTAAATTAATATAATGCCTGCCAATTCAAACAAAAGTCCGATTTGATTCCTCAAGTCAAAGAAGATCATAAAAGTGGCATGGACCACTCTTCCTTTGTGTACAAAAAGGGAATGTATAATAATGATAGGTAGCATGCTCTCATACAATGGACCTCTTGCTAAATCAATGGCTATGGATTGCAATTCCTTTTTAGGTTGAACTACAAATATGAGGATCCTTCTCATTTTGAGGTGGGCTCTCTATGAAGCAGGTTGGCCGCATCTTGGCATTGCTCTGCAGAATTCAAAATTGTAACATATAAAGTCATTACCCTAGGGTCCATTCCACAAGGATTAATTTCAAATCAAATCTTACCACAGAGTTCTAAATTCCTAAAAAGAAATCATTATAATTTTGAGTTTGCCGTCTACATAGGGGTTTCTTCTAGACTTCCTTCATTGTCTTTTATTTTTAGTTTCTTTCTGCACTTAATTATTTTTATTTAGAAAAAGCAGAAGGCCACCTTTTTCTTTGTCTTTCTTATGTTTTTATTTAAAAAGACACAAGTTATTGATTGTTCATATTTGTAGTTCAACCTAAAAAGGAATTGCAACCCATAACCATAGTTTGAAGACTCTCCGAGTACTCTACAAAACTCTCCAAACTCCCGGGCCTCTGAGTTGGCCGAGCCGAGTCGACTAGACTCCCACGCCAAGTCTGGCCGAGTCCTGGAGAGTACTCAGCCAGGTCCTGCGCCGAGACTCCCAAGTCTTAGGCTGGAACTCCCAAGTCCTAAGCTCATACTCTTCTAGCACCTGAACATAACATAGTGGCTGAAATTTCAAATTTTGAGAGTTTGAGGATCATATGACATGTGTAATGTTTGATTTATGACAAATTGAAAATCAAATTAGACTTTTATGTTCTCTAAATGCATTTATTTCTTTTTTTCTGTCTACTTATGTGGTTTTTCTTTTTGCTGAGTCCATCCCGAGTTTTTTGCTAAGTCCGTGCTGAGTACTGAGTACTGAGTACTGAGTCCGAGTCAAAATTTTGTTCTGTCGAGTCGATTCCAAGTCCGAGCCCTAAAACTATGATTCATACAGTCCTCCAAGCTCACCTAGGAACCTGATTTTGGTCCAATTGCTCACCAAGAAACCCTACAACTAATGAATAGCTAAATAATTCATTTCAACTCAACTTGTCAACAAAGGATGAACAGGTCACTACAACTCATGAGACAATAGACCAACAGTTCCATTGCCTGCACCACCTATTGTGGAACCTGATTTAGTTGGACACCAAGATATCTAATCCCCTTTTTTAGGGCTTAACAAATGGAGACAATTGAGGTGTCTTAAATTGCAGCTTGGAGGTGTACTTCAAGACAAAATCAAAACTCATAGAGTGGCGACAAATCATGATAGCCAATGTCAACACGCGTGATCAAACCTTCACCTAGTTGCAATCGTGTCCAACTTCTTGTGGCAACAAAGCAACTAGAAATTGATAATTGAATATTGTTCAAAGTGACCATCAAGGTGTGATTTTACCCACTTGGATACAAAGAACAGAAATTTTATTGGCCATATAACTATTCT